>JALIZH010018095.1:0-10000 GCA_030522465.1 Rhipicephalus appendiculatus | reverse complement strand
GAACTTAAGGGCTCGTTTGCTTTGTAAACACATTATTAATGAGAACTAACAGAAAATGATGCCAAGGAAAGTATAGGGGACGTCATTAGAAGTAATTGTAATGCAAATGTGAAGAAAGAGAAGTGGACGAAAAGATAACTTGTCACCGGCAGGATCCGAACCTGCGACCTTCGAATAACGCGTCCGATGCTCTACCACTGAGCTACGGTGACGGTCATCCCTCCGTCCACTTTATAGGGTATATATGTTCATTTAAACCTGGGAGCGTCAGTCAGCGCCGCCTGTTGCCAATATATATATATATATATGTATATATATATATATATATATATATATATATATATATATATATAAGTACATAAGCAGTCATCATTTGACTTAACCAAGCTTTTACCTGATTATTAAGAGGATCCTGTCTGTTTACTATGCTTGATAGTTGGGAGAAAAATATTTCATGCTAATTTATGTTCCAGGAGCCATGTAGCACTTTTTCGGGAATTCCCTATGTTTTGCCAGATCGCTTGTATAGGATATTGCCACTGTGGCCGAACTATATTTCACCAGGACATATATATTGTAGTACGTAAAGATTATTTGGGGCTTCAGTTGGTTTCAAAGTGAATATAGCATATTTAATCTCTCAATGAGGGGTAGGTTTGGGCTACTGAAATATATATATTAAGATGGCTTCAATCCTTTTTTGGCCTCTTCACATATCGCCGACTTTCCCAAGGTCCTGGGCTGCATCATTACACGCACGGGAAAATCAAGCCTCGTCATGACTTGGAGCAGCTGTGCGGGCTAGGAAGGATTTGTACTCTCTAAAAGTGCTAGTCTTTCGCAATGGTGGGGGTGTGATCATCCAGCCGACCTGGAAGCGGCTGTATGCTGTATGCTAGAAGCACGCATGGCAGCCTCATCTGGATGGACCTTGCTCTGCGTCGGAGCTTCGAGGTCAGAGAACGGCCTCAAGGCTGCTTGCTAGGTTAGTTTTTTTTAAATAGAACTGCCTCATGGCTGCCTGCTAGGTTATTTTTTTCAAAATTCAGACCTTATAGGGGCCCTGCAACACTTTTTCAAGTAGCCATGGAATTGATTCACTAAAGGAGCTTATTGCCTCACAAATTCCCCGCCGCAAAAATTTTTAGAATTCGTCCAGCACGAGTGGAGTTACAAAGATTTGCCGCACATTCTCTCTTCTCTCGTCTCGACGAAAGCGCTGGAAGCTAAGCAGGGAGGGATGGCGCGGGGGAAGAAAATACGCCACGCGCGCCTCGTAACCTTGAGCACTTTTTCTCTTTCTTTTTTCATCGAATACGCGGCTTCTCAGTGCGATAGCGAGCTCGCACGCGTGGACAAGTCGCGACCTCCTGAGGCGGCCCGAGTAACTACTGAGCGCGCCATGCTCAAATCAGCCAATGACTGATACAATGGCCGTGACGAGTGATTTTTGAGCTTGCAGCGTCATTTGTCGAGAGAAGAGAAAGGAACTTTTAGCTGACTTTGAGAATTTATTGTGAATTCTAGGCCATGTGCTGCGCTATAATATTTCTGACCACTACCTTTTTCTGACCACTACCTTTTCTGACCATGCTCAAAAAGTGTTGCAGGGTCCCTTTAAAGTAAGCACCTGTTACACCTGTTAAATGTCCACACCTTCACAACCCAAACATTGTTTATGAACAGTGAACGCTTGTATTATTCGCACAAAGCGGTGCTACCTGGACACAGACAGAGAAGCAAACTGCGAGATAATTGACATTGTCGAAAATGTAAAGTCTGTTGTTTACCGATTTTAACTGCATACATGTGAGACTGAAAATGTTATGCTTTTAAAATACCACCATTTCTTTTATTCCTTATCGGGCCTTTGAGTTTGTGATTCGCTCAGTGTTTCGAGTTTTCTGCACGAAAATATCAAATGGTTGAAAATCGCTCGGCGTTTGCCAACTTGCAAGGACAAAGCTGTAGTTCAAGCCTGAGGCCACACAGGCGCAGTAAACTCGCATTTCACTGATCGTAGCTTATCTTTTTTTAAGTCGTGGTACGCATTGCCGCTGTACATTTTCTCATCACAATATGTAAAGTGTTGCGTTTATTTTTACCAATCGTATGTGAGTTCGATACGCTTGTTGATATCCGAAGATGACTCTACGTATACCTGAGAGCCATTGCTGACCAATCTCCTGTCTGTGGCTGGCCCAGCTGAGCAGCAGTGCAGTGCAGCCCGCACCCGTGAGAGACAAGCCACTGAGCCCGCCTTGGGTGTTCTGCGCAGGATGCAGCATATCCGTCCTGCACGGCATTTACATTGAGAATAGTGATAGTCAGTGTTTCTGAGAGCCGTGAGGGCCATTCACATGCATTTGCGCAATATTAGTGTGTTTCTTGCTCGCGAATATATTTCCTAGAGAATACATTTTTAGCAGTGTATTTCTCAAGGAGGAATGTTGTCAGCAACAAACGCTCTCAGAATCAACAAATTCTTCGCATTTCATAGCCTCCCAAATTGCTCCTGCACACTGTATGATGAGGTCAATGTGTTAGATAACATTACATTTCTGAACAATAGATGTTGTCTTGTAACACAGCGTAACATGAGTAGCATAGTGAACTCACTTTCGGTCAGCTTCTTGCACTTAGTGTAAAGTCTAAATACAATATACTTTATTGGCTTATCGTTCACTACTAGGTAAAATTATGTCGCCTCCAAAATAAGCTTCGCAGTTATACACTTGCATCATCAAACATTGTTTTCATAGTCTACATCATTTGTTTCTCGATCTTCCTACTTTTGTTTTTATTATTTCTTCATACATGTCATTGGCTCCTCCAAATGCGACAGCTAGAATAAGGCGGGGCAAAATGAGACACGGGGCAAAACACGACATTTTGGCTTTGCCGACCTCTATAGCTAATACAGAAAGCACTCTTCTTTGTTTCTATATTTCAGCGAGAGGTGCTGGTAGTTGTCCACCTTTTTTATGTGTAAAAATTGATGATTGCTCACAGTGTGCGCGTGGGAAAAATTACGCGGCTGGTGTCAGTGTGTTCGTGACCCGTCAAAAAGGGGCGAAATTCTTCTCGGCCAAATTTTCGGACCCGTGCATGAAGCTACTCTGGCGTCAGTACAACAACGTAAGTATTTATGTTGTTACTATATACTACTAGCTACATACCACCAAAATTTCAGTTCACTTGGTGCGCGGGGCCAAAGCGGAAATTTTTTTTGAATTTGGGCATGTGAGGGGGGGCAAAACGCGACAAAAAGGCATTGAATTGCCTTAGAGAGTGTCTCATTAAGTGAACCATTTACTTACACTCATTATATATTATATTTTATTGTTTAGGAAGGTTCGGACGCACAAGAGAATATCATATAAAGCTCCCTGGGAGGAAAACGACGTGAAAAAGCACTGACTGCTGTTCAGGACACCGACTCCATTCGTGCTGCATCGAGATTTTTCCGCGTTCCAAAGGATGCTCTCAAGAGGCGAACGCAAATTTGGAAGAATCTCCAAGCCAAGCCATTCACAAACACGTCTCGCCATGGAGTTTTCCTTCAATACCTAATTTTTGATAGAAAATTCGAATCTAGCACAGTTTTAAGTTCATCACCTCACGAAGCCCAGCTGACGAAGCTGAAAGCCACGAAACGCCCGCGGAGTTCTGCACCAAAACGGCAAAAGGAGGCGAAGAAGATGCGTCAGATTATATCTAGCGTCCAATCGTTGAATATTCCAATGAAGAGCAAGCTTTCAACAAAATACAACAATAGCACAAAGAAAGACTGGTGGTGTTTGATATGCAAGGAGTTTTGGAGCAAAACAGCACCGGATTCTCTCTGGATTCAACGCGTGGAGTGCAAGGACTGGGGTTATGAAGGCTGCGTGAGGGCCCACGGAGTTTAATTTCAAGTGCTTCTACTCCAAAAACTGAAGGGTTAAATTTTTTTCACACTGTCTCGTTTTGCCCCGCAGGTTGGGGCAAAATGAGACATCTGGTGCAATTTTTATTTCTTTTTAAAATAAACTTTTTAACAGTGGCAACATGGTAATATTTATGTAGCACATACCTTGTACCCAAAGGAAAGTTTCTGCATTGACGTTTAAGGGTAAAGAGTGAAATAAAAAATAAATATTCACTATTTTCAAATTTTTTTCTCATTTGGCCCCACCTTACCCTATAGTTTTTAGCAAATATTTATCAGCTGCATACTTTTACCTATAACACGGTTGCCACGATCATCTGTATTTTTTTCATGTTCCAGCAGTATCATGTGATCAGTTGCCGCACGGCGATGTACAGTGAATCTCCAGCAGAATACACAAGGCCGACAAGTCGAGAGCGACTACCAGTGACTGTGTGCTGCTGTTGAAAGTGCACGTCAACAGAAAGGATACATTGGAATAGCTGGAAACGTTTGAATTGTATGTTGACAATGTACACATCGGCAGTTTAGTTTTGAGCAGTGGACTATTCAGGAACTCCTTGCACTTAGGACTCAAAATTAATAAAA
Organism: Rhipicephalus appendiculatus; assembly: GCA_030522465.1. Classification (NCBI taxonomy): domain Eukaryota; kingdom Metazoa; phylum Arthropoda; class Arachnida; order Ixodida; family Ixodidae; genus Rhipicephalus; species Rhipicephalus appendiculatus. Next base: position 5,481 of record JALIZH010018095.1, on the reverse strand, counting down.
TTGTGCATTACAAGTACCAAACCACGAAATTAATGTAATGCAAGCGCTCGTGCGGCTGTGCAAATAAATTTCGTCTGCCCGAAGTTTTTAACCGGCACGCAAATCGATGTTTATCCCTTTCAGTCGCTGCGTACACAATTGTGTACGCGAATTTCGAAGGCGCGTCACACGCCGCGTGTTTCTTCAAATGGCATGAAACTCGGTGTGCACATTCCTGCAGGCTTCCTGAGTGGACAACCAGCAGTCATTTAATTTCATTGTGCTGCGTATTGCTGCAGAGGATCATTTTGCCGGAGACACTACCATGTTCGACGATCGTTCGACGTATCGCGTTTCAGGACCAACGTGAAAAGTATTTTTTTCTCCGCTCTAAACGAATACAAGCAAAAAAACAAACTGTGCATGCATTTTGGGCCTAATAGTTGAATTTTTTATGCAAGTACTGAAGCTGACTGGTCGCAGCATAATTGGATAATTATTTACACACTCATTTACTTGAATTAGCGGAACTCACACAAAACCACACATTCCTTCATTTCCTTTCTTGTAATGTAATACTGAGTGCCTTGGAATTATGTCATGCGAATTTGACACGATTCTGACAGTGCATCATAATTCGTGACTGAAGTTGTTATGAGTGTCTCTGCATTTCACTCCCTCAAGATACAAGCAGCAATGGTCCACAACCAATATCGTGTTTTCATGTTTGAGTGCAGGAATGAAAGTCATTGCGGTGAGTCATTTCACTTGTTCAATGTAATCGTTCAGCATACACATGTTTGTACAGAACGAAGGAATTTATGTGTATATAAGCTATGGAAAGTTCTCCATGCATTATTTAGGTGGAACAGGATCCTCACTATGCCTGTTATATCCAATACCAGGCTTTAAGACCTATGTATGTTTATGCTATTGCCGGTCTGTCCTCTTCAACAGTCGACCTCTCCGTATCTACTGTATAATTTTTAACTTTTTGTCATGTAGTGTTAGCTGCCATGATTTTCTTGGCGATGTAATGGTATACTCTGCAAATAATTTATCATCAATGCAGATTTGGTTATATTCTGAAAGTATTTATTGCGTTAAGTATGGTAACTATACAATGCATTTAATTATGTCTTTATTGATCTGTGTCACGGTTTAGTCGGAAGAGGGCTGCTGGTTGGTCTAATTTTGAAGCTGGCAATTTCAAACAAATTTCAAAATTGAGGTAACAATCGGCCAATTACCATTACGCCTATATTCAGATAGCTCTGAAACTTCCATGGGATTGTATGCAACATACTGTAAGCTGTGCAAGGTTGATGTTCTTATGTTCTTTTATTGTGGTCCAAGATTCATGCACATGAAGCAGTTGGTGTGTATTGGCCATAGGTCGGCAAACTCACTCATGAGTCGACTCACTCAGACTCACTCAGACTCAGATTGAGGCGTTAGTATGAGTCTGAGTGAGTCCTGCTGGTTTATACTTAGGTGAGTCTGAGTCTGAGTGAGTCCGCTTGAGGAAAATTTTGGCGAGTCTGAGTTCGAGTGAGTCCGGCTGAGTTATACTTTGGTGAGTCTGAGTCCGAGTGAGTCCAGCTGTGTTATACTAAGATGAGTCGGAGTGAGTCTTCTTGAGTAAAATTTTTGTGAGTCTGAGTCCGAGTCAGTTTAGTTGGAGAGAAATTTCGTGAGTCTGAGTCCGAGTGAGTCCGGTTGAAGGAAATATTAATGAGTCTGAGTCCGAGTGAGTTCGCTTCAGTAGAATTTTGGTTAATCTGGGTCCTAGTGAGGGCTAAGCGAAAAACGTTTATTGATTGAGTCTGCGTGGGCTCTATTTATTTTGCCGACCTATGGTTACAAATATTTATAGCCTCCTTTTATGGCGTGCCTTGTAATCGTATAGATGTACCGTCTTGTAAAGCCCTAGAAATTATTTTCAAAATTATCAAGCTGTCCATGCCCTCATATACGAGGGCATGTAAGTGGGCTGTGCAGCATGTTCTGACACATGAACAACTCCAGGCCACTTTTATTAAGCGACATCGCGATCCATATTCGAGTTTGATTTATAGTTGTATACCTAATCAACGGAGAATGAGTGCAATGTTCGAGCTTCATCATTCATGTGGATTCAAATACGACAAAGCAGTACGATTCGCGAGCATCGAGCACCCCTTCGCCTTTGTTTGCATTGAACCACTTGTGTCTTTAGATGCCGCTTCGGTTTTTCCATGAATAAATGTGGCAATTGGGAAATTTTTTAGCGTCAAACAAGACATTCACAAGTACGAGAGAGACAGGACGGGCGCTTTTGAATGCCTTGAGAATGCATTGTTTCGCGCTCAAAAATTTCCCAGTAGCTATGCACCATCTCGCCGAATTTTAAGCTTTGTTAAAAAGGCAGCGACGACACAGACCATTGGCTTTCGTCATGTCATTCGCTACCAATTAAACAGCGGCTGCGTAATTTAAAGTGACTATATAAAGTTTGCCCCCGTGGTACCTCGAAAGTTGTAGCGACCGGATTTTTGAGGAGGAAGGGGGGTAGAAACGCACCGTTCATGCCTACGCGACGCTTCATCACTTGCAAAAACAAATTTCTTCGGGCTGCAATGTGGTCATACAATTCTGTTACCTCTCGGCAATTCAAAGAGCTTTTAAACTTTAATGACCTCTTCTAATTCTAGACTCGCTTTAGGAGATATTGCTACCATATTTTCCCCGCACGCCTGAAGTTCAGTCCTTGCCGACACAACAAAGCAACACCCGTTTTTTTTTCGTTTTTTTTTCTTTTCTTTCCTATTCAAATACCTTTCCATGCATAATCAGCGTTGACGCGCCCAAGCACTTTCGGTGGTCCCTCAACCGTCATTGTGTTCGTCCAAGCCACACGTCAAAAAGGTCCATGGCACGGCCGTTTCCCCGGCTCGTTTCTCGTATCTTGCTTTCGAGCTCCTGATACCCCCCAAGGAATGCAAGGAAAGTACAAAACGAAGCAACGAGCTCGACACTCTCGGCTTGGGGCCTGCAACACAAATATCTCTATTCCTTCAAAAGTGAACATTTGGCAGAAGTCTGTCTGGTTGGGATAACAGAAAGCTGGAGAAAAGAGAAAACTCCAGCCAAAATTTATTTTAAGAAACCGCGACGTTTCGAAGCATGATCGGCTTCTTGTTCAGGTGTAAGAAGGCCCGATATGTGCAACGCCTTCTTGCCAGGCGGGGATTGTTTGCCGTGAGTCGTCGCAAGCCCTGGCAGTAGAGGGAGGGCAGTGCCCCCGTGGTGTGGTTGATGTTTCCCGCTGTCTGCTCAATGTACCAGGATGCGAGGAGGGGCCGCCGGCGAAGGTTCCTTTCTTTTTCCAAAATCACTGCGCCGTCTGGACTGGTATGGTGGTCAAACCACTAGCAGTGCTCTGTCACTTCGCTCCGTCCGCTGTTCAACTGACGGAGGTCATTCTAGCGCTGCCGCATTCTTTCATGGAAGTTCTTGGTTTGCTTAATGTAGGAAGCGGGGCAGTCAGCGCACGTGATCCGGTACACGACGCCCTGCGCTTTTTCCGCAGATGCGCTGTCTTTGGGCCGAGGGATGAAACTGCCGATAGTGGTGGATGGCTTGTGGGAAACGTCGACCCCTGCCTTTCTTAGTATACGGGCTATTGCTTCGCTGGCGCCCGCAATGTAGGGGATCGACACGCGGTGTCGTTGCGGCGCTGTTGGTGTCACGTTTCCCCCCGTCTTTTCTCTTACGGAGGGCTCTGCGAATAAACGCCTTTGCGTTGGTGCAGAGGTCACGAATTATTGTCTTCCTCTTTCTTCTATCCGCTGCTGTGGCGACGATTGGTGATTTTGGTTGGAGTTTTATATTTAAACTCGTGACGCACCGTATGGTTGGTTGTTTACACAATAAACGAAGGCACGTTTAGCTGCAGTGGGGCGGTAGGAACTTTAAATTCGGTTTTAAATACGTCCTAGGCTATATTATCTGTTGATATTTCGTAGATGATGCGCGTGTGTATACACAAATATATCCCACATGTTATCTAGCCTTCAAAATTTTGTTTCAAAACTTCAATGGGAAGATAGAAGGGGGGGAGGGGGGTAGTATGCGCTGGTATGAAGATAAGAAGCGGTCTCATAAATATACGAGACTCGAGCACTGCTCTCCATCCCTAACCCCCTCCCTGCATCTTTCAAGAATGTAGCCTTTGAAGCAGGAAAGAAAAAAAAGCGGATGTCCTGCCTTCATCTCACTCATTTTGTACTCGTTGTAGCACTGGCTTTCGATCATAAGTCGTTGAGCAGTGTCCCCCTCATGGGAGACAAATTAGCGCATTTCTCATATGTTTCACGAATCACTAGATGTCATTATGAACCCACACCAATTGCCCATTAGTCTGTTATTCTGCAAAGAAAAACAGTACATTATGGCAACCTCCGCTGCCCCATTTACCCGCTGAAAATAGGCTCCTCAATTATTTATTTATTTAATAGTACCCAGAAGCCCCGAAAAAAATTACAGAGGGGAGCTGTGCATTTAGGAATGCGTAAGAGATTAGCAGTTACATCGAAGTAAAAACAATACCAATAATAAGTTATTAAAGATAGATATAATAGCGACGCAGTGAGAATAAAAGAAATAAACTTGCTAATAGCGCAGGGTTAGCTATGTGAATTTATTGCGTCTGGTTTGTTGTAAACCCTCCAGTTGTCAGTTCAGCGCCTTGTCCAGTGAATTCTTTCTTAGATATGAATATTCCTGTCCTTTCTGGGGACTAGTACGATCACTGTGAAGCGGCGCCCGCATCCCCACCTTTCAATACGGCATTCTTGCAATCGGCTTCACTGTCAGCAGTTGGGGTTTTTGGAAAGCGGAAAATTGCCACCTCATTTTGCATGGTCTGTGCCAAGCTTCGACCATACCTTTGAACACACTGACCGGCTCTCATCGGCGCGCCTATGCACGTTCCTTTTTGCCTTGTGTCCGTATGCAGCGTGATACTGATACGACTCTTTACCATTATCCACGAGATAGAGTAGTCACTAACAGTTACAACTGGTTGTTAGCCGGCTCAGAAAAATATCTTGCTAGAAACAAACGGAGTCACAACCCGTGTACTTAGATTAGGATGCACGTTGAAGAACCCTGGGTGGTCGAAATATCTGGAGCCCTCCTATACGGCGTCTCTGACAACCACATCTTGGCTTTGCGACGTAAAATACCAACCTCTATTATCCGCAATCACTTTGCGAAAGCATGACATCGACTAAAACCGAACTTAGCATTTCTATAATTCGAAACACTAATAATTTTTGGCGCTTAACGTCCGGAGAACCATGATGTGATTATGAAAGGCGCCGAAGCGGACTGCTCCCGAAATATTGGATACCTGAGGTTCATTAGGTGCACCAAAATATAAGCACACATGTCTCAAGCATTTTGGCATCCATCGAAAATGCGACCGGGGTTCGATGCGGTGATCTTCGCGTCAGCAGT
>JALIZH010018094.1:147500-204776 GCA_030522465.1 Rhipicephalus appendiculatus | reverse complement strand
GAGGGACAGTAAAATGCTTGTTATGACGCGTTTAAAAAGGGCACAGTGATAACATGATTATGCGCCTAATAAATCTACAGAAGAAAAAATACCCACTTTAAAAAAAAATCTTACAATCAATATTTGTTTTAAATATCATTTGTGAAGGTAACCGGGAGAACGACGGAGGTTATCTAAAGTTACATGTTCATGGCCCCTCGCTTAACAGACTGGCTCCAACAGCACTATGAGCGCCATGGCTGATCGCTGGGTCCAGTGACCAAGTACCTTAGTCCATAGCGATACAATGGCTATCGCCACCACTCGAGCGCGCTTACCTAGTGTAAGCCACACCCGATACTCACACTGATTCCTGATGTCATCATTTTACCTGCACAGTATGGTAGTCTGTGCGATTGTACGGAAAGAACCCTTCGGATTCACACGACGGCAGAGCCGTCATGGAGTTTCTTCATGAGTGGAAATCAAATTACTCAATACTGCAAGTAGCACCCGCAGCGCTTGTCTAGTAGTTATGACACTCGACTGCTCACCAGTGCATCGACGACACTTGCAAGATGGCTAATGGTATTTATTGCATTCCACCCCTGAGCTAACAGCCGACCGGGGTTGCCAGTCGAGAGCGGTGAATGGCTGCTGTACACAACTATACGGGATGCACCAGCTGTCTCTAGCCGGAGTCTTAAAACTATGCCGACGCACTCTATGACGACGCGACGAAATGCATGTTGCTTGACTATTGCCTGTAGTAAGTCACACTATTTCTTTGTGTTCTTAACTGCCCAGTTAGACAAGTTCAGCTAACCTTTGAAGCAACGAAGGTGGACAATAATTTCAATGAGTAAGTTGTAGATCAGTTTGCAAAACGTATGATTAGACAGTTGTGAACTTTCTATCTATTAAGTAATAGATAGAACAACATCAACACGTCAGGAAGGCGTGCCAAATAATCGCCGCAAGGTCGCATGCCCTTCCCTACGTGACAGTAAAAGCTAACGCAAGCAGTGTTTCGGTTAAGGTGTCCTCACTGAGACAGTTATCGTGCACTCCTCCCCCATTTCCCTACCTCCCCCCCCCCCCCCCACAATCGTGTTTTTTTTTCTTGTTTTTTTTTATGAATAAAGAATCACTCACACTCAAGCGAGAGCATAAAGTTGTCCCTTCAACTTTAAAGGGCATTGAACCCGCTTTTCCAAGACATCCTCGAATGGCTTCGGCATCGAAGTTTATTGCATGACGAATCGATTGCAGCAAATATTTCTCGAAGCCGATACGAACGACTTTAGTTACAGGGATTTTTGGAACGCTTTAAGAGCTTTCTCTCTGCTCTCGTCTAGACTAGCGCGTAGGAAGCTATACAGGTAGGAATCGCACGGTGGAAAGAAGCCACGTCAGCGCTCGTCATGACCCTTGAGTGCGTGATGAAACGCCATCGCTTTCTTCCCGCAGTGGCTCAAATGCGCGATTGTGGCTACTATGGAGTGCCGAGCCGGCACAGGGCGGCACCCCGCGGCAACAAGCGCACCGGATCCAAACGCCACTCGTGAGTTACGTTGTCTATTCGGCCAATAATATGCCATCTGTAGTTCGACGTCGAACAGCAGGCGGCGGCAGTTCCGAAGAGACTGGGCACCGGCCTCTGTCCAGAAAAGAGGGCACCTGAAAAAATGGTAACTTGGCTCTCCGTTTCCAAACTCTCCTGGCCGCGCACGACTGCAAGATTTGGCTGAGCCGTTCATGGCAGTGCCTGCTTTCCGAAAGATGTGTTTTCTCACCAAGCCAAAGTTTTCGTTCACGATTCCTTTGAATAACCGCCAGTCAAGTTTGCGTTCTGCAGTTACGGTGAGGCCGTACTAGTGACTCTCTCAATATATTCTTTTTTTTCTTTTGTCTCGGTCGTAGAAAATCAACCCTTCGCCAAACTGTCATGTCATGGGTTGCGGTGCTCTTTCTTAACGTCATCACAACTCCAAATGAATAAGACAGCAGAGAAAAAAAAATGAGCTTTTTGATAATACTTTGCTACCGCCACATAGTCTTCGGTTGGGAGTTCACCATCACTGTGGTAAAACGAGATATAGTTCCCACAAGCAGTGTCAGAAGCAATAAAATAAACAGCCTCGCAGGTCAGGACACGCTGTGCTCTGGGAACGAAGAAAGTTGATAAGCCAGCGAAAAAGCGAGAAATCTCCGGGGAATACGTCAGCGGTAGTCTCTCGAACGATCCCTCTGCACACCGAGAGCGTTAGCCAAGCGACCCTTCTCACTTCCAAAAGCCATCACCTTCCGTCCTTGATGTGGAAACCATTTAGGTATATCGGAGCTTCACTGCTTGGTCCACCCTATATAGGAGACGCAGTTCCTCGCGCTGAAGTGTCCGTGGTGTTTTGTAGCTTTGGTGTTGGCCGTATTTCTGTCGTTTTTCACTGAGCTTTCGCAGTGTGCAGGCCAGTGGAATGAAGAGGCTTAAGAAAGTAATAGCGGACTGTTATGATTGTTTTTTTTTTTTCCGAAAGACTGAACTTCACTTTTCTGGGACACTGTTAGCGCTAATATAAGATTTGGATATTTGGTGAAATGGGAAAAACTCTGACGTGCATTGCTGATTTTTTTTTTCATCGCATAGTCAGTCTTAGCTCGATGCGCTTGAAAATCTTGGGGCCGTAGAATAGCTCTTGATTAAGTCGTTCTCTGTCCGCAGGTCCCGTCGGCTTCAAGCACCAAGTAAACACACACACACACACACACACACACACACACACACACACACACACACACACACACACACACACACACACACACACACACACACACACACACACACACACACACACACACACACACACACACACACACACACACACACACACACACACACACACTCACATATACAACTGGAGACATGAAATATCATGCAATTGATATTTATGACAACTCTCATAAATACATTTAGCTTTGTCTTTATTTTGCTTTATCTCACATTAGTCTAGCATTGAGCCTATAGACTTTCAACACTCTTTAGAGCTGCCACTGTTACACCGATGTCGTCAAAACACGACAAACCGTGTATTTTAAACTGCAATTAGTTACTGGCCGCGACCACTCTTTATTAAGAAGTAACACCTTAGATTTTCGTGCCTGGTCATGCAATAGCGTGTGTCAATCACCGGTATTCGTTAGTGCTAACAAAACAATTTCAGAAGAGACTAAGGCGGCTGGAACAGACATGTTAAATGCAACGAAGCGCTCAAATTCGTCTATGAAATGTTTACTGCTACATTAGCTGCAACACCCTAGTGGCGGACATCGACAGTGATGCATGGAATAGTCACACATCTGCGCCAAAGGGTGATAACTACAACGTCACATGTGCAAGATTATCGATACCTTCCACCGTTTAATCCTCACTCCTTAGAGGCATAAAAGAAAGTGCCATCACCACTTCCCGCATTCTAGGTATATTCTAGCAAAATGCCGATTATTGAAAATTCGTGAGTTATGGCGGGTCAAGTCAGGTAGCTGCTTCTGACGTCTGGCTTCTGTTGCAGGAAGACACAAAAGCACTGAGAAATAGTGTACCCTGCAGGTTCCCTTGGCGTCCTGCTTATACAAGCAAAATAATGAACTCATTTGTACTAGAAGTTTATTCCGCTATGCTGCGTAATCGCTCGTGATTGTGCCGTGAAAATCTCAATTCTTCTTGAGTGTTTTAATTAATGACGTTGTTTCGCTCGTATGACAAGAAGGTTTATCGCATGCCGTCGGATTACGCGGCTCAAAAAGTTGCCGCGCCAGCTAAACGCATCCACCGACCGTGTGATTGCGATAACACCGCCGTCTAGCACAGTTGGTGATTAATTGAAGCCAAGTGATGGCTATACTGTCAAACGGGTCACTGGATACAACACCGCCGGTATCGTCTAAGCTCTCGTAGGATCCCCGTTCCCAAATTACTCACGCTCCTTTCGCACCACGCATCCAACCGGTTTCGGTACGTGCGCGTTCAATTACCGGCCTTTAGTAGACTTCGTAAAGCCACAAATAGATTCCCAGCAGGTTCCGATGTGGAGTAATTCCACTTTTGCAGAGCCATTGTTGAAAACTATGTCGAATACGAGGAGAATCATCAAGATTGAGTTTATTCGAATAAAGAAGGAGGTCGACGGGGGGCTTCACCATGGGGACGGCAGTTTGTCCTTTTCTCAACAGCCATAACGAGATCCCCACCTAAAAATGCCCCCCCACCTCCCCGAAGGGAATCGTGAGGAAATGCGAATGCATTTCGCGCGCGCTTCACTCCATTTATATATGGTGGTTGTGGTTCGAAGAAGGAAAAGGCGCCTAATTTCTGCAGCCCGGTCGGGAGCATGGCGCAGCGCCTTTTTTTTTTCTTTTTTTTAATTTTTTTATATATATATATAGCTCCGCCGAGCTCCCGCGATGCGAGCGCCCTCACGCGTCAGAGCGCGCTCCTCCCCTTCACTCACTCTCTTTTTTTTTAAATTTTTTTTTCATATATAGCTCCGCCGAGCTCCCGCGATGCGAGCGCCCTCACGCGTCAGAGCGCGCTCCTCCTCTCCACTCAGAGCGGAGAGAAAACACCTGCCGCGGACAACGCCAACGCCGCACAGCGCCAACGCCGCACAACGCCGGATGCCTGACATAGCCCGACTATGAAATGCATTCGCATTTAAAAAATAAGCGATGTGGTGCAACTTTTTCGCACAGTCCAAAACACAGAACCCGGGAAATCGCCCGTCTCCGTCTGCGTTCCTGACACATCGTTCTACGGAAAGTTTCGTGCACATATATCAACGTAACACGTTGAAAAAACCAGAGGTATTACTCCTCCAAACAATGAACTGGTTTAGAGGCGTGATGTAGTTGTGCTCCTCCGGAATGACTTGGCCAGCCTTGTTTTGGTTTTTCTAATTTTGTAAATTCAGTACAGGAGCGCTTTTGCATGGCAGCGAATGGGTGATATCCAGCGTGGCAGCCACGCGTTTGATGCAGTGTTTCAAACCTTAACGAAATGCAATTTTTATAACAAACGCGACATGCTCTGTCTCGTAGTATTCCATTCTTTGTTTCTACTTCACGCGTACACTTTGTAAGAAGCTGCTTTGTCAATCTAGATCACCTCAGAGGTCTCCTTGTTTCATTGAGTCATCTTAAACACCAGTGTAGAGTATAGTCAAATATTAAACCTGATGAGCATCCGTGATTTTATCTCTCGCGCTTGCTGCCTAGCTTATTGTTCAGCTACCATTATAATAGGCAATAAATGAATTGGTCTGATTTTTATTTTTTTCGGTTGTCTCAGGAATTATACTATGCCTTTTCTGTTTACCAAAATTTTGAAGCGCCCTTTATTTTTCTTAGCACCGCAAGGCGCTCAGGTAAGAGCGCAAAATGGGGATCATTACGAAATGCTGAAATTGTAACAATATGTAAATGATAATGAACAATTGTCAGTGGTGCGAATTTGTCAGTGCCACAATAATTTAGAATCTCGTAGTAGTGTCAAACGGGCGGAGTGCAGGTAAATCTGTTAACTCAATATTTTTACATGCTGGCTCAGGAGCTATTTACTAGAAGCGAGATTCCCTATTGGCAGAATTTATTCCAGTAATTCTATGTAGGAAGCTATCTAGGAATTCTATGCAGGAAACGCCAGTAGCACTACAAGCGTGGGCCGCGAATGTGCCTTCGATAGCGTGACAGCACGGTGACTGCGGCACCGGTGGTAGCGAATGTGTACATCGACTTCACATTCTGTGCGAATAAGACATAAGCGGGTAACGTGCAATGAAATATAAACGTTCCAGCTTAGCTCAACATGACTACTAGAGTAACTAAACTGCCCACTAAACAAAACTCAAATTTTGGTAATACATTTTGAATTTATAGACTTCGAAGAACCGTATGGGATCAAGGCCGTCTTCTGATGCAGAAACATGTTTGAAATTGCATTCGGCAAAAAAATTTGATTTCTTGAGACCAGCGTTCGCATGAACGCTGGCCTCAGGAGCAATTTCTCACTGGAACAAGTTGCCTTATAGTATTGTGAAATGTACTACCGTAGAATCATTTGTTATTGAAGTGCAAGCCATTCATTTCTGTTCATGATTGTAATTTTTTTTGTTGAAATTTTCATTTGTGTAACCACTCCTGCAAGGGCCGACTGAGCTTGCAGTATGTTCAAATAAAAAAAAAAACGGATAGCTTGCTCCTCCAAAGCAGTGCACTAATTGTACTTTTCAATTTTCGAGAGCTCAATCAGGGCCTTCGGGGTTCCTGTATTTTGTATTGTATTTCTTTATATGTAGTGTTTTCTCAAGTAACACCAGCGGAAAATTTGAGAATAAACGGTTAGCGTCAGGTAAGTATGAGATATAAAACAAATTAACATATCCAAGCGCATGACACAAAGAAAAAAAGAGAGCATCTTGGAGGCTTAAAAGCGTACGTTTAAAGTGCAGATTACCTAATAATTTCGTGGAAAGGCTCAGTAAACAAAACTTCCAGCGATAATCTATACATACATATTTATCGTCAACCGGCCCCCCTCGTCTCTCCTAAAGTTTTACAAACTACATTTTAGTAATTGACGCTTGTTAGTTACGTCTCGTTGAAACTTAGATTATTTTTTCGGGGTACTTTATTTAGTTTTCGCGCAGGTGAAACGTAGTCTCCCGGTGATGCTCGTACAGCGTCGTCGTGTTAATGATTCTGCGAACACACTAATCCCCCCAAGACTTTGCTGCGGCTGAGCCTCACTCGGATTACAGTGAGATCGTTCCAGCCATATGAAGTTCCTGGTGCACCAGCGCTTTTACTCAGGCCGGAAAAGACATAATCTGCGCCAACAATAACCCTGTGGGGTTTCTTGCGCATTATTTTAGGGGGCGAAGCACCTTAAGACCAAGCCTTGTCGGCGTGCGGCGGCGTGCACGCTCATAGCCCAGGTGCGAAAAGAGAGAGAGAGAGAGAAAGAAGGAGAAAGGCAGGGAGGTTAACCAAAGAAGAAGCAGAGCGTCCGGCGGGTGGTGTTGGGATGTACGTGGGTGGTGTTGGGATGCACCCGAGACAACGTAGAAAAGTACATCGCTCTAGCAAAGCGCAATTATAAAACAAAGTACAAGAACAACCCCTTCGTACTAGTCCGTGACTTTAACGTTGACATCACGGACAACGACTGGCTTGCGCAGTATATGACGTCTCGATATGCTCTACGATGCATTTCGTATGACTGTAAACAACCAACAACTCCAAAGGGAACGTGCATAGACCTTGTCTTTGCCAACTTCAGGTTAGATCCACTCGAAGAACCATTGGCTCTACATTTCACGGACCACAAAGCGGTGATAATGAAAGGAAAACGGAATCCAGAACATACGGCATACGACATCCAGAATACGACATACGAGTTATGACCAATAAAACACATTGTATATACTGAACACACGCGTTGACACTCATTTCCATGAGCGAGTGGGCAAAATGTCACGGGAGATTCACGGTTACCGAACAATCACCGTGTTTAGCCCACTCGTCATCATTCACTTCGTGGATATGCGTGGATATTTTCCATATATGGCTGCAGTGACTGCGTGACCTTCTAGTAAAAGGAAAAAAATTACACAGACTTTACATTGACAGCGCAGAACATAGTGAGCGTGACGTATAAATAACATGTGCAGCTTTCTTATCGGCAGTAAAGTACTCGTTGGTATCTGCTGAAATCGGTAAAATGTATAACGTGGTAGCGCACGTAATCCAAAACTATTGGGGCCAGGTACACTCATTGCGTTATCATGCAAAGGAGATTTATTGATCACAGCGAAAGCTCTTATGGGATCACAACAGCCCATCTGACGTCACCGCCGCCGGTGTCCGTAACTGCTATCACGTGAAATGAGAAAAAAAACAAACAAGATCAAGCGGGATTTCAACCCTGTCCCTTTGAGTGGCAGTCGAGTATTCCACCACCGAGCCACCCGGCGCTCGAAATTTCCTCACAAATAGACCCTACACACAGGCGTCATTACAGGGCAAGGGAATCGCGTTAACACATGTAATATGGCGTTGTAGAAGAGTGAACAAATAACCAGACGTCACGCAATGTGAATTGCGCAACGAGTTGGTGGTTTAAAAGCTTCCCACCCATTACAAAAGGCTCAGTCATAAATCTGCATCGTCATCGGCCGCAGCATACAGAGTGCGCATAATGACTTACAGATCTGCAGTGGGTACCTCGCTTCTTCATCTAATGACGGATAACGGCATATTGGGGGCTTTCCTGCATCCGAAAAATTACGAAATTCCGTGGCTTAGAGGGTGACTTGCAAATATACTTGCAGTAGTCGCCCCGAGAGAGTTTACAAGGGGCTCTAGAAAGGCCGCTCCTCCTGCTTTTATAGTGACTGTGTTAGATGTTCCGTGCAGGCTTGGTGTTTTCTATTTATTTATTTATTTATTTATTTATTTAAAGTTGTGTGAATGAATGAATGGTAGTATTATCCATGTAGGCTGGATTGTAACGATATAGATATGAAATAAGTAATAATGCGCAGCAACGATTCGACTTTCCGTACCACAAAAAACGTGCCCAGCTATACGGGTCAGGGTAGCACAATTATTTTTCTAACTGCACAATCTTCTCTGATACACGTGCAGTATGATGCTAAGTTCAGCACTTATCGTTGCTTGCAGCCCTGCAACTTCGCCGTATACGAACATACAAGCAAAGAGAAAAGCAATGTGAGAGAAGTGGTGAGGGCTTGGATAAAGTCGGAGAAAAATCTGCCTTCTTCAAGCTGAACCCCCCCCCCCCCCCCAAAAAAAAAAAAATAAAGAGAGAGAGAAAGAGTTCTTCGCGGCTGCTCAAAGGTGCAGGAAAGATTGCAAAATATATGCACATTTCTAAAAGTAGGGGCAATGAAGCTTCAGCGCATGGTCACAACACTGAAAAGGCAATGCTCAGCTTAACTATGGAGCGCTGCCATATTGCACTACCTCCATTCCGCGCCTTTTTCACTCATTTTCATCAATTTTTGTGTCACCTAGTTCCAAGTTACGGTCTTTTATTTGGGAAGCTGAAAGTGCTGAGTGCATGAATATTTATCTTGCGCGAGTGCTTGAACACTGCGCAGCATTTCTTTTATTTTTTTTTTAATCAATACCTTACTTCTCTCTGCATCGCACCCATTCTTGTCCTTAAACTTTCACGAGAGATAAAAAGCAACGCGACGAAGTGCTTCTCCCGAGTCAGGGGGAAATTTCTGTCTCGAAGCTGCAGCTACTCGAGCTGGATCGCTGGCGCTTAAATAATTAATCGAGCGGCGACACCTGGGCGTCAAGGGACGTGTTTCGTACGGATGGGACACCTTACCGTGACTTTGGAGTGGACGTTAAGCTTATACAGGTGATATTTTACTCTTGACGTTAAGTTTATACAGGTGATATTTTGATTCATGGTGCACTTTGATTCAAGTTTCCTTTTTCTGTTATCCTGTTAAAAGTGCCACAAGAAAAGGCTTCCATGGCTATGTTCTTGTATAGCAGATAAAGCAACGAGCCTAGCTACTCAAGCGACGCTAACATGTTGCTTGTGTGGTCGCCCAACTGTGCGAGTGAGGACAGCGTGTTGGTTATTTTTAGGGGCGAAGCTCCTTAGGGTGTGGGTCTGTCCCTCCTGTGTAGTAGTAGTAGTAGTAGTAGTAGTAGTAGGTAGGTAGCCACGTATAGTGGAATGTACCCACGCCACGTGATAAAGATGACGATGACGCAGTATAGTGGAATGTACCCACTACACGTGATAACGATGAAGTATAAGCGCGTTCCAGTATAGTGGAATGTACCCACTACACGTGATAACGATGACGATGACGCTGATGACCATGAAGTATAAGCGCGTTCCAGACCACACATTCTCTTTCTGCCATGGATGAAAACGATCGAGCTTCGCCCACTCATCATCATTCACTTCGTGGATATGGCGTGATTTTTTTTATGCCATGCTTACAAAACCTTTAGAGGTTGTCTTGCTCGTTTGAAACTTCACCGCTGGCATACATCCTCAATTTTGATCATCTTCCACGAGTTTGCTGCACTTGCCCTGTTGCGCAAATAGTGTAGTTTCCAACCCACCTCCATTCCGCGGGCAAAGCTCTAGCGTTAGTAACTACTAAGTAAGCAGCCACTGCCTATGTGTGGCTTAGTAATAATTGTCATAGTAATAATTGTCAATTGGGTATACCAAAATTACTATGGAAGGGTAAGAGGGTTTGAAGAAAATGTTTGGCTGGTCATGACATGAATAACGTGAAAATCTCGCCGCGTACGTCGTCAAACCCTTTCATCCAGACGCGTGTGGCACATACCCGCATACCGCGGGCCGCGGTGTGCGGGTATGCGCCACAGGTGATTGACAGTTTATGTCAACCCAGGGACAACGCGAACATACACTGGTAATTTAAATGCGCAGAATTAAGAAAACTTTAAGGAAAATAAATTAAGAAAATAAGCTCAGTGGTAGAGGGCTGGGCTGCCACGCAGGGGCCCGGGTTCGAATCCCCTTCTATCCTCTGTATGGTGGCGAAATTTCTCCGCAGATCGAACGGGAGAGCTAGCCATGAGTTGGATCCCCTTGGTGGCCGAATAGCGATATCGATCTGTACACCGGCCACTGAGCGCGACGTGAAAGGCGCTTCCCCGCAAAAAGATTACGCAATCGATATGCTTGTTTTTCTTTGTTCTGTTCCACACTTTGCAGGCTAAGACTGCGTGCATCTTATATCTTTCCGTCTCACCTCTTCAATCAGTGTCATCCCCAATGGGTACTGGGTGTCGGTACACTTTCTTGGGGTAGGAGCGTGTCGTCCCTCGTCGCATGCTATATATGCATAAGGTGTGTAGTGTACGATGGTGATCGGAAGCGGTTTTTAAATCCTCGCAAGCGGAGTGGCCGAGCACGGATTACCCACAGCCGTCAAGCGGAAATGACTAAGGGTAAGTTCGGTTATTACGCTTGAATGTCCACACAGAAAAGCACACAGAAAAAAACATTAACTCTGAAGTTCTCAAAGACAATACTCTACAGAGTCATTCACCGATTCCCCTCTTTGTTGCTAATGTGTTTTTAAATGCGAAGCATTTCTTAGCGAACTTCAGCGACCTTGAGCGTATCTATCTAGCTATCTATCTATCTAGCCGCCTACGACTTTGTGCTCTCCTAGCCGTATCGTTAATGCGATTTTTACCAAATTTGGTATGGCATAATATGAATGTAAGACGAACATAAATGGCTGGTCATATTATGAAAATCATGACTAACTTGTCATGAAAAGTATGATTTACATGCCACGCTCATGGAGCGCTCGCGGCCGTTTCGTTAGCCTGATATACACCAAATTTGGGATTGAGTTATGTGACTGTATGACGAACATAAATCACAGGTGGTAATATGCAAATAATTACGTGCATGTCATGAACAACATGATTTACATGCCACGCTCATGGCACGCTCGCGGCCGTTTCGTTACTTGATATACACCAAACTTGGTATTGAGTGACGTGACTGTATGACGAACATAAATGACAAGTGGTAGGTATAATATGGAAATCATGACATGTCATGTCCGACATGGCTTGCATGCCACGCTCATGGCGTGCACGCGGGCGTTTCGTTAGCTTGATATACAGCAAATTTGGTATTGTGTGACGTGACTGTATGACGAACATGTCATGAACAACATGATTTACATGCCACGCTCATGGTGCGCTTGCGTCCAGTTCGCTAGCTTGATATACACCAAAATTGGTATTGCGCGACGTGACTGTATGACGAACATAAATGACAGGTCCTAACATGTAAAACATGACATGCAAATTATGTAAAGCATGATTTGCTCCTTCCAGGCTGCTTCGCATTACATCGATTCCCACAGTGCGTGAGATCTGCCGGCTTTTTTTTTTTTTTTCACGTTTCTATCATCCATCAAAGAAAAATTTCGATTGTGGGGATACTTTTTTTTTTTGTTTCGTCTTATGTTTCTCAGTGTTTACTAGTTGTCCTGTGACGTAATTTGCGGAGAAATCCTCCTAACGGTATTCTGATCAAAGCGAAAAAGCAAAAAAAAAAATCGTGCGAAAATTACTTTTTTAAGTAGACCGCACTTTTCACCGCAATTATTTTACACTGACTTTCCTGTCTTTTCTTGTGCCGAAATGCTCCAGCAAAACACATTTTTCATAAATTCCATCGACTACACGATGCGGACTTCAGGA
This sequence comes from Rhipicephalus appendiculatus, assembly GCA_030522465.1. NCBI lineage: Eukaryota > Metazoa > Arthropoda > Arachnida > Ixodida > Ixodidae > Rhipicephalus > Rhipicephalus appendiculatus. The sequence goes on along the minus strand of JALIZH010018094.1, from coordinate 192,485 downwards.
TAAACCTCTTAGTTCCATTAAGATTGTAACGGCGTTTGAATGTCTACCTTTCAAGAGAGCTGCGTAGCTTCTGTGTAGGCTTTCCAGGAATTGTATGTGCACACGGTCATATTAAAGGCACTACCTCAGCAAAAGTGAATATTCTTCAAATTTTAAGCTTTCACGCTACCTGTTGCGAAGTTTTTACAGCGAAGCTGTTCTTAGTTGAGGCTTTGATGTCCGGGGGCCGTCGTAGATCGTAGTGAAATTTACCCACAGAAAGTGGGTAAATACCAGTACGGTATGAGTGATTCCTCAAAGCTCTCGACTTGCCTCTCGAAGCAAGGGTGCCGGTTCAGTTACGCCTGCAGGTCGCCAACTTCTTCGTTAAACAACTCATGCGCAACATTTTATGGCTTGAAAAAAAATTGTTGAACAGCTATAGTTTTCTGCAAGCAGGCGTCTATATATTTATTTCATAGCTCTCCAGATGTATATAAAATTAGTGGAATTTCCTTTGTGTCACGCCGACCGAATCTGACAAAATTCAACGCAAGATATCAGGTTAAGCTTTATGAACTATATATATATATATATATATATATATATATATATATATATATATATATATATATATATATATATATATATATATATATATATATATATAGTTAAAGCTCGTTAATTCGAACTCGAAGGGGACTACGAAATTATTCGAATTAAGCGGAGTTCGAATTAGTGGGCGGGCACTAGAATGAACGGACATAGCGCCACACTGCGCTGGAAGAGCCCAAAGAAGCCACCTGTGTACTCTTTATTGCGAACTAGGCGCTACTACACGTTTGTGGCAGGTGATTTCGTAAATTAGGTTCATGGAGCTCTAACAGCAAACAGAAATTAATTGATTAGTCAGTGATACGCCAGAAACAAGCACCGATATACACTCATGTGCATAACGCTATTTATGCCCCGAAACACGTTTATTTACATAACGTATAGTCAACGAAATCAAAATTAAAAGTACCTAATCAGTAATTTGCATTTGCTTGCATTTCTTCTTTCGCGACCCCATGGGCATCGTTTGTAGCTTGCCCAAGAGCTCCAGCACCACGTACGAATTCTGATCTGCTGAGAAATTGGTGCTGTTTTATTGTTTTTCATCTCTAGTAAATTTGGTTCGGTTTGGTTTTGCAACACATTGTGATCCCTCTGGGCCGACTTCCTGCCAGGAGCGATGTAAACGAGGGGCTCCCATTTCGGATTAACCGTTGTGGATACCATTGCGTTCGAATTATCGGGAGTTTTTCCCCCATAGAAATACACAGGGCTGTGCCGGGACCAGGGTGTCAGTTCGAATTAACCGAGTTCGAATTAACGAGTTTTAACACGAAAGTGTTTTATGCCGGGGTCCACCAAGACTTCACTGACGTATTTCCGTCACGGATATGACGTTGTTAAAAGGTACACGAACACAATACAAAGAAAGGAACCAGAAGAAAAAGTTACGCGAATTTGGAAGACCCGGGAATCGAACCCACGATCTTTCGGTCCGCGGCGATAGAAAGTGGACACTTAACCGACTGCGCCATCGGCGCATTTTCGAAGAGACCTTCAGACTCGTCTTATATATCTGACACTCCTTCGCTCTGTACCTGCGCTCTTCGTTTCTCGGGGCGGTGCCGCCGCCTAAGAGCGGAGAAGAGAAGTACTGCATTATGACATTAACTAACACCGACAGAGAACGCTGCGGTGGTCTCAGCACTACGGCGCCTTGATGCCAGCATTCGAACGGACGCTGGCATCAAAGCACCCTACCAACGCCGCCTAGGTGGCGTTGGCCCTACCTGAAACACAGTGTAGCGTGGCCTCCGCAATCAGCTCCGACAGTGTTTCTGGAGCTAATTTCGGAGGCCACAAACGGAGGCTGTAATTGCGACGCGCTCTACGCGCTGATTTGACTCGGTGTCGACGCAGTTACGTGCTTTGCCTTTCGCGTTGTATTGGTGGGAGTTACGTGCTTCGTATTTCGCGTTGTGCTACCATGTGCAGCGTAGTGCAGCTTCCATATGCACCAATGGTGTATCTCCGCCGTCTACTGATACGAGCGATACGAGTGCGATGGCACCGACTACGAGAACTGCTGCATTAAGCGCCACCGAAAGACAACGGCGTCGACGGGCGAATGTCCCGCGCAAGTGAGTTTGGTGCAGCGATGGACACGCCAGGGGGGAGCGGGAGGCTTTCGCACGTTCACGGCTCAAGCTGAGAACTCTGCATCTCCCGTTGGTGAAGTTGAGCGCATCGCGACCCAACTTGCTGCCATACAGCCATCAATGCAGGACCGAAATAATCGTATCTTCGCCGAAGCGACCTACCAGCAGGACGCTGCTCGCCAACACGACGCCGCATGCCAAGCACATCGACAGGACGGTCGCCGACTCGCAAATAACGCACCCTTCGCTGCAGCGGACCTGAGTTGAAAAACGATTCAGTGAAAACCCGTTCGGTTTCACTTATACGGTTTGCGAACGCCTGTGGTTCAAGTGTGATTTGCGCGATGCTCCGGTGCGTGCATGCAGTGTCTCCGGAAAGTGTATCCCCGTCGCGAGTCGTAGGTTGTCGTGATGGAGATGTGCCACCAGGTGTCAACGCGGGTGCATCAACATCTAAGGGTGCTGTAGCCATTAAACACCAATAGACATTATATATCAATGTGCAATAAACATTGAACTACTTCTGTGAAGACACGTTTCACTTTCGTGTGTTATACCGATTCCTATATCAGAGGGATCAACCACATTTGTGTCTATATATATATATATATATATATATATATATATATATATATATATATATATATATATATATATATATATATATATATATATATATATATATATATATATATATATATATTTCACTCATAAAGTAATAAAGTAAACAGATTTCTGAAAAAGATGGTCCGTTCGCTTACATTGACAACCAGCGCCCGTGTTTCTTGTACATTTTCTTCAAGTAGAAGTGGCGTTCAGTTGAAGTGGAAGTACATTTCCGAGAATCTAAAAAAAAAAATAACATTTATCTAATCAACTTAGGCTCTGTAAGAACTTGAATTGAAAAAGGCAAAAAAAACAAAGTAAATAAGGATGCCCTCTCTTGAAGCAAAGAGGACACTTGCATGGCACAGCTATAGTCGCATCTAAACACAGTTTTTCTTTAAACGAACGTAATTAAGGAGAGGATGGTGTCTCTAGTATAGCGCAGTATACTCCCCTTCTCTGACACGACAGTTTTCTAAGATACGTTCTCTACTAACAAATAGTTCTAATGGAACAAAACATATCGATAAATTCTGGCGCCCTCGAAGTCTCAGTAGTGCACTGTAAATGTTGGTTCAACAAAAACGTTCACGCAACAGAAAAGTTGATCCTTCATTGCTGCATTGGCCGTTCGAGCGTATCGTTAAAAGTTTGCCCGCTCTCGCAATGCACGCGCCAAAGCACGGGAGTTGACGCAAGAGCTCCAGGGCAGGAGCCAATGGTGCAATGATTACGACACCATGACTAGTTCGCGCCTACTGTGCCTGTTTCCTCTTTCTTGAATCTCATTTGTAATTCACGCATAGTGACTGTAAAGGTCTGGACATATGCCAAACAGGAGGTTTATGGTGTGAAATCCCTAAACTTAACTTTTATGAAGTCTTTCCTGTAGTATTGTATATAACAGGCAAGCCAAGAGTTGGTCCATCCAAGCAGATAAAAGAGACATCAAATGGCGTTGAAGGAGGATTGACGCCATTATGCAATGAGGCTTTGTAGCTTAGTTCTTCGACACCGTTTATCTGCTCAGACAATGTTTTCTTTCTTTTGTTATAAAAGCCCTAGTTAGGACGTCTGCTACGCCGCGGACTTAATAGGGTCGTGACCATGAGAAAATGTGCTGTTGCCAGGCGATGGAACCGACTAGCGCTCGAAACACTTGAGCTTCGTTGATGTACAGAATTTTATAACGCTGTTTTATTGAAATAAATTAATAGAAGTGCTCTTGCGCTGCATGAAAAGCGAATGTTAAAGGAAAATCACAGCCCAAGCTCTGCGCACATATGATTAACCAGTGAAGCTGTTTGAAACGTGCAGCCTTGGTGTTTATCACTGGTTTAATCCCGAAGGCTCGCTAAAGTCTTTGCGTTTCTTACGAAGAGAACGAGGTCAATTACGGCGCAGACGAGTCTGCCGCATACTGTTTCTGAGTAGGAGGCGTCGAGTTGGTCGTGGAGGTTTTTGACGATAATGCTGACCAAGGACCACTTACGTTGTATTCCAAGATGCGTTTGCTTCCAATTTTTACCCCTGGAATGCCGGGTACCAAAGGCAATTAAGTTGTTCGGGGAAGCACGTCATCGCTCCATTTTCATTTTTGCATCCAGTGTGAAGCTTGCTTTATTTCTAACTCTCCCAGTGGAAGGAGGGGAGGGGGGGGCTGCGGTGAAAAGTTCGCCTCCATCGCTTTCCGGGGAACCCTGCGCACGCCTATGCAGAGGACTGAAGAATTTCGGTTTCGCCAAGTTATGTACAGCTCCGTTTTACAAAAACACAGGCGACCACATGGAGAGTACACACGTCAAGCAGTAAAACCTAACTATTGTTAAAATTTAGGAGAGGGAGAGAGGAGAGGAGAGAGGCATTGTAAAGACAGGAAGCTTAGCCAGATTAGATGTCCAGTTGGCTACTCTGTAGTTGGCAAAATCGATTGCTGTATGAAACAAAGAGAATGAAAGGGGAAAGTAGTCCATAAAGGCCCCACCTATAAGTCATCATGACAACGTCAATGCTTGATTGACAAAAACACTATCAAATGCAGAGTCACATTATGTCATGAAACCCGATGTCTTCTTATGAAAAGGCAACAATGTCTCTGCAGTGACTCCTGCTAAGCTAAGGACCAAGAATGCTGCTTTTCAAATTCAAGTTATGGAGCTATCGTTAGGATGTAAAAGGCATTGCTTATGAGACGCCTCACGTGAGTCGTGAAAAGCGTGCATTTTCTTAAAATTGTGTCATGACGTGAAGGAGCATCGAGTTGTCATTTCGGTCATATATCGGCTAGTAAGTCACAACGTAATTCTGAATTCACCTAAATTTAATTGATCAGAAGTGCAAGTCGATTTCCCTATTAATAAATACGAATGAGAACAGAAAAAAGTTCACCGACGATTACGATATTGCCTAATGCGAATTCTGAGCGCAGCTTTATGTCGGGGCAAGGCCAACTGTGTTTCAAGTTCTGGCTTTGGCTGAGCACTTTGCAATGGGTGGGAGGCATTAAACCACACTCTCGTTGCGCAAGTACCATAGTGTGATGACTGGTTGTTGGTTTACTCTCCTGCCACTCTATATTACATAGGTTCACGTGATTCCTTGCCCGACATGACACCTGTATAGGGTCTTTTTGCAAATGAGTTTCAAGCACCAAGCTCTGTGGTAGATACTCGACTGCCACTCAGAGGGCGCGGGTTCAAATCCTATTCGATTCTGGTTTTCTCATCTTATATTTTTATGTCTGTCGTTTACGCCACCGACGGGGACGGCGACGTCGCGCAGCGCAGGAGCCGGCGCCAAAGAGGTCCGCTCTAAAAGTACGACGCATTTACGTATACTTAAGCATTTATACACCTCGTTTCAATGAAAGCAATACTCATTCTGGATTATTTATTAAGAATTGGCACATACCAGGGACTCGACAGCGCCGTTGAAGACACAATTTAAAAATTGGCAACATTAAGGAAACCGCTCGATGTAGCGTGCTATTTTGCTAAGATATCTGTCTGCCTTAAAGACATCTAGCAGCCGGCCTAAAGTGTGAAACACTGTACTGATTTTAGTGCCTAGTTAGGAAGAACGCAGTAGCGTTATTGGCATTATTAAGTCGATGGAACTTAACCAACAATAATCGGCATGATGTACTAAAAGAAAGAGTCATCAATTCCGTATTGCTTCGTACTAAATTTTCAGAAGCGTTCCCGCGTCTGCAACACACTGAACATCCTCATAATATCACGTCTTTGCTGCGCATTGAAACAACAATGAACACACAATACGTTGAGAATTCAGATAACCTTTCTATCCATCTAGTATGAGTCAAGACTAACAAAGCCAGAAAAAAAAAGAAATAAGAAAGCTGGCAGTCTGACCATTCCAAGCCAATGAGAAAAGAATTTTCCTCCTCAGCATTGAAACAACGGCTTTTACGGCCGGATGCCTCACTCTAACATCGCCTATTTTCTTGCAGTGACTGAGTTATGGTGTTCCCAATTGAAGGAAACACCGAGTCAGTAAAAAATAACGGGTCGCTCTCTGTTTTCCAAGCCTTAAGCCTTTAATAAAGTCAAGTCCTGTATATGCAGTCGGGAAGTAAAAAATGGTTAACACCACCGGAGGCCCGTTTTTCTCTCTTTCTACAACCCCAACCATCCAACTTCATTTATTCTTCCAACATCTACCCTACACTCCACGCGCAGCCTATTTTTCAGTCGCTTTCCATGCATGACGATGGAGAAGCACGCTCTTGCACCAGCGACTGTCTTTCTGTCGGCGAAAATAGAGTTTTACTACTGCTGCTACACGCCGCAGCTACTCGCGTTACGGGTCAATGCTTTCCAGAAAGATCCTTGTTTGCGCATTAGGCGACGCTCTGAAGCCCTTTGTGCGGGGGCGCATTATTTGCCGCTCGAGGCGAGGCTTTAGTTTTCGAACGCCTTTGTTTTCTTTTTTTTCTTTCGCGCTAAATTTGGGCCTGCTCCCAATAGGGATGAGTGCGTCGCCTATGCCGAATACCTCTACCCATTTTTAACGCCTCCCTGCGGGCCTTTATAAGCAAACGTAGGGGCGCAGATTCCGGTGGCATTTTCGGCAGCGTTTATAAGCACTCTTGTATTTTTCAACTAAGGCAAAAAAAATACACCTGTACATCTGTGGAATCCCGGGCGAGCAGTTCAGAAGAGTTCTCTTAAATAAGAGCTTACTTTTATTTCCACTCGTTAATTGAAATTTTGCCGTTCGCCACTCGGAATGCTACGAAACCATGGACGACATTTTTTCCTGTTTAGTCTTGGTCATAAAACAAATTGAATAACAGTTTTCTTCTTTTTTCCCTGAAGTTGATGACGTCGGATAATTCCGACGGTTATAAAAAAATTGGGAGACCCTTAAGCTTCGCCTTTAAGAGTTGAACGCGATAGCGCTATCCTGTCCCTAATGCGTACTTCAATCACTTAGCGCATACTATTATAATGGGTAGCATGCTTTCAACCACGAGCAACTATGCGCGTGAAATGTTTTCGAACTTGCTATGCACCCACTACGTGGTCTTAAGGGAATAAGCGCAGTAACGTGTGTGCCTTTTGTAATTGGTGGCCGGCTTTAAACCATGATGTCATTATGATATTCACATGTTCTGACGCCCGATGGCAATGTACGCTTGTACCACGCAATATTACTGCGATATAACATGTTGTATTGCGACGCCTGTATACAGGACGCGTGTGTTTGTAAAGCATTAAAGTTATTTTCACTGCATTTCCAATAATACGTTCTGGCAGGCTAGTTGGTTCATTGCGACAAACTTTCGTAAACTGCGCGAAAAGACGAGGACACAAGTCAAGTAAGACAACATTCAGAACACCACCAGCGCAGACTGCCAACTGTTTATTTTCTTGGAAGCAAGGAACAGATATTTCAAGCAGGAACCTGTACACGTGACCAATCTTTTCAATCTCGCGTGTGGCGACAAAATTAAAATCATTGCTGGATAAGAGGGTAGCCTAAGATAGCGGCCAAACGCAGATCGCAAAACACGTGGCACCAATCTCGCTGAGCTTTGCACATGTGAAAACCAATCGAAAACGAAAAACGAGCAAACAAAAGGCGGTTGTGACTAGAGATGTGCACGGGCTGCAATTTCGCGGCCCGGCCCGGCCCAGGGCCCGATGCTTGCCGGAGCCGGGCCAGCCCGGCCCGATGATGTATAGAGGACGGGCCGCCCCAGGCCCGGCCCGGCGTGTCATACCCAAGGCCCGGTCCGGCCCGACTCGATCAACCACGCGATAAAGCACATGGCAACAGAAAAATGAAAATGTATTTATTATGAAAAAAGCGTGCCATCCTTCCCTGTAGCTTCTTTTTTTGAACATGAGGCACGTGGTCACGTACCATAAACCACGTGCCTCATGTTCATATCGTGGTCACGGTACGGGACACCCCAAAAATTCTTAATACATTGTACATTACTCGAGATAAGTGCCCTCCTCCCCCCATTTTTCTCTTACTTTCAATATGTATGCGCTGAAAAACAAAACATTTACGAAACGTTTGCCAGTTCTTTGACTTCTAGTACATATCTGTGCTGTTCCCTCAGCCCTTAGTGTTAAAAGCCGTGAATTTCAGCTAATTAACCCATATATGCCCAAACTCAGAAAAAATGACAAAACAATTTTTTTTTCCACAAAAACTGTACTTCTACCCTCAAAAGAAAGCACACAAGTGAACAAGGACAATTCCGGCACACCATCTATATTTTTGGGTTGATTTGGGCTTTTCACCAGGCCCGAGCCCGGACCGATTAATAAACAAGGAAGCCCGAGCCCGGCCCGGGCCCGAGGTGAAAAGACGTCAGGGCGGCCCGAGCCCGGCCCGCGGGGCGGGCCGGGCTCAGGCTCGGGTTACCCGAAGCCCGTGCACACCTCTAGTTGTGACATAACAGATAACCTGAACAGAGGGGAAATGATCATGACGTAACATCGCTCGGTGAAAACAAAAGATTTAACGCTCAACAAATGTATAAGTAAAACGCATGAAAACCTAAAATTATGGCACAATGAGATACCACAATTAACAGGAGTAAAGGTGAGGGTGACAAAATTAAAAGCAATCAAGTAAAACACTAATACCCCTCCGCACATCTGGCGCTCGACGTAACATCACTTGGTGAAAACAAAAGATTTAACGCTCAACAAATGTATAAGTAACACACATGAAAACCTAAAAGTATGGAACAATGAGCTACAACAATTAACAGGAGTAAAGCTGAGGGTGACAAAATTAAACGTAATTAAAAGCAAATTAAAAACAAATTAAAAGCAAGTGAAACACTAAAACCCCTCCGCACATTTGGCGCTCACCTTACCTTTGCATGAAAACCACCCAAACAAAAACTCAAGCCGCTTTTTACAGGGCACTCTCCAGGAAAGCAACTTCTTCTGGCGATAATGAAAGAGACGGCGTGCTAATACATTGCTAATACATTTTTCGCCAGTTTTTATGATGTGATACGCTTAGACAATCTTCCTTTCGGTCTGGTCCTTCGATTTAAACAAGAACTTGGTGTTTTCAAGAATAGGTCTGCATGATGCGTTTCGTCCGCCCCCGCATCTTTTCCTGTTAGGGTGAACACGGTTCAGCGTTAGGGTGAACACGGTTCAGCGCACTGTTAGGGTGAACACGGTTCAGCGTGGCCGCGCTCCGCGCAGCGCCAGTGCAGCCGGCGCGGCCGCGCGCATAGAAACGTAGCGGCGCATGCACTCCCGGACACATGGGAGATGCTTTACGTCGTCTGCTACATCGCGCGAGCGTGTCCTACCGTAGTAGCTAAGCGCTGGTCTTGCTTGTCTGTCGTACAGAAAGAGCGGCGCGCTCGTGTGCGCCTGCACCGCTTCGATTCGATGCGCGGCCGCGCCGGCTGTACTGGCGCTGCGCAGAGCGCTGCCACGCTGAGCCGTGTTCGCCCTAACAGTGGACGCCACTGTACATCTGGTACAATGGTGTGCCAAAGTACCTCCTGCATTGTTAGTGACATGCCAATGTTGTTCCCTCGCCCTATCGTTAAAACACGAATGGCATGCCACGAATGGCATGCCATTCGTGGCATGCCATTCGTGTTTTTCATCAGGAAAAGCCGGTATATAGTTATAGGCGACGGGACTGTGGGAAGCCAAGAGGGGGAGTCCGATGAAGATTTGCCGGCTTCCCAGACAAGCGTATAGCGTAGAATCATCGACACGTGGACAGTGTGGCATTAGCGATGCGACGACCAGACACCGTACTCGTGGTATCGCTGTCATCAGCCCGCCACGACAGTTGGAGCTCGAAGGGGAGGGGGGAACGTCACCCATGCGTAACCCCGAAAATGCTCGGGAAGCGGTGGTCGCATCTGCGCGAAGCCAATGACGCAGCGAGGGAATAGGAGAGACGCAAGGAGAACCGTCTCGCAGACATTTATATAGGCGTCTGGCTTGGCTGCACGCTATCCCTCGGGGGAAGGCGATCAACTGCAAGCCCGCTTGCTAATGGGCTGGGAACACAGGGATCAGCATTGATTCTATAGTTCCAGACAACCAACGCGACGACAGTGGCATGAGCTTGGTAGGCTTCGGTCGTTCGATCTGCCTCAGGGAGGAAGTATTGCGCACTATTACTTCTTTCATATTGTTGTTGTTGTTAACACTTTATTCACGTTTTTGCCCTTGAACGGCTGCGGTAGAGAGTTCATTTCTGCTTCAACGACATTTCAGCCTGTCAATGTTCTCTCCGCTTCGCGGTACTGTAAGTTTCTCGTATATTTCAGATTCTCAGCTACCGCTTTCTAAACATTGCAAACCTCTTTCAGAGGTGTCTGCGCGTACACAAAGGCGGGAGGTTCCCAATTCTTTAATTTATTCGTGCTTTCTATACTGCCTATTTTATTCGAGCTCCACATATTTACGGCGGACCATTCTTCTTGGAACAGCTGAGTAAGAGATTTATTTTGGTAGAAAAGCTACTATGATGGCCCACAGGAAGAAAGAAAGTACATGTGACGACATTGTGTCTACCTATGAGCCCGATGTGTCACATGCATTGTGCGCACATTTAGGCTCTAAAGTAAGTAGAAGCAAAAGAATACTGGTTGTTTATTTAATGGTGGGACGCCCCCAGTAATCACACGGCAATTTTCCTAGTGCCAATTGCGGCATAGACATTGAGAAATTGAACGAGGGCGCGAGAGGAATTTTAATGAAAACTAGACTTCTGTGTCGGGGCAGGCAATTGCAGTTCAGCAAAAAATGATGAACGGAACGTTGCCCAAATTACATAGCAGAGGTTCATGAGATCACCAAAACACGCCACAACGCATTGAACAATGGGCGCATTAAAGCATTTCGCTCATGGCTATAGTTTTTAAGCGGGGTCTCTGACATGTATTCTGGGGAGGCATTAGGGAGGAGTTCCATAATGTAAGAAGTCTGCAAGAGACAAGATTGAGACGCATACATGTAACCATATATTAACGCGATATCGTTAAAGAACTCGTTTCGTAGGAATTCCGGTGTCGACGTCGGCGTCGGCGTCGGCGTCGGTGTCGGCATCATTGGTTGTGAGCGAAAAATCATCATCTTGTCCGTGACGGGAAAGCTCGAGAAAAATGCAAATAACTCAATAATAAAAAACTTCAGGTCCGACTGAGGATCGCACTCAGGCCGTCTGTGGGGTATACAGGTGTTCTACCACAGAGCCACACTATTTCTGGAAACTGCTTCGGAAAAAAGAAAAACATTATGAATTTCATGTAGGGGAAGGAGTATCCCTTAAAGCATGTAATATTGCGTGGCAGAAGCGTAGAATTACGGAAGGCGTAAAAATATGTGAATTGCGCGACGAGTGGATGTTTAATTTTAAAGGCCCACCCATTACGAAGTGCTCTGACATATTTAATCATCATCAGAAGCAAAAACATCAACAAAGTGAAGAGGTGTGTAGGTTCGCGTGTTGCCTTACGGACGCGTAGTGGGCCCTTCGCAGATTCGCAAAAGGAATAATTTAGGGCGTAGTGGGCACTTAACAACTGTACTTGCAGTAGGTATTCTAGGATACTTTGAAACGGCCAATGTTACGCGCACACTAGTTCGTTTCACTACGGAACGGTTGAGGAAGGCACCGGGAACCGAAGCAGGCTAGCAGTGCAGAAGGCGATGCGCACGAGGCCCGATTACGCTATTGCGTTCTACTCTTGAAGGTAAAGCTTAAGCGTCCTCCAAATTTTTACACTTAAAACATGAACCATTGCGGTATTTCGTCGATCCATTCTTTGTGCCATTGTAGCTATAATACGAAGCATGCGCGACGCCACGTTTTGTAGAGACTAGATTCACCCACTCCTGTAGTGTTTGAAAATAGGAAAATGCAAATGAATTGCTTCAATCGGCGATATTTTCACTCTCCTCACGAAGGGCTCGATAAAGACCCAACGTGCCCTGAGCTGACAATAAAGCGCAAAGCACAGTTTAGCCGACAGTTCCGCACAAAGTTGCAGTTGCGTAGCTCCTGCTGCTGGCGCTCAATAAGTTTCTTACAGTACTAAAATGTCCTCAGATGGGTATCAGAATGTCACATAGCATCGCGATTCCTTTTTAAAATTACGGCAGCTTCTAGTATCTGCAGTCAGTGTAGCATTACGGCCACTAATGATTTAAAGGTGAACATTCGAAAGACTTCTGTCTGGTTGGGAAGGAAATAACTTTGGGAAAGGGACACCAACGATCGTATTCAACGTATTCATTAAAAACTCTGTTGCTCCCTGGTGCCACTCAGTCATCCGTGAAGAAGGGTCCGAGTTGGACCCGAAACGTCGGGATTCTTCATTTTAAAGTAAAACTATGTTATTATTACTTTAATTGAATACATTGGTTGGTGTCCCTTTCCCAAAGTTACTAACGATTTAGCAGTTACCCCTCAGTTCACTGTTCAAAGACTTGAAAAGAACGAACTAGAGCTTTGTATAGATCGGCCCATACATGGTGTCGCAACTTGACAATAGTGCGCAGTGGTGTTGCTTGTATACCATGCTTGTATTTAAAATCTGGCTGATCCCACGCACTGTGGGAATCGATGCAATGCGAAGTAGCCAGCAAAGAGCAAGAAATAATGTTGTACATAATTTGCGTATCATAATTTACATGTTAGGATCTGTCATTTATGTTCGCCATACAGTCACGTCGCGCAATACCAGTTTTGGTGTATATCAAGCTAGCGAACTGGACGCAAGCGCACCATGAGCGTGCCCATGGCATGTAAATGGCATTGTAGATGACATGCATGCCAAGATAATAATATTACCACCTGCGTTTAGTTCGATATACAGTCACATCCTGCAACACAAACTTTGGTGTATATCAAACTAGCGAAACGGCCGTGAGCACGCCATGAGCGCGGCATGCAAGTCATGTTGCACATGGCGTCATGATATACATATTACCACTTGTCATTTATGCTCGCCATACAATCACGTCGCTCAAAAGGACACTTTGTACATCCCAAAGTGTGCCCGGCGAAAGCTTGTGGCCATTCGACTGACTGCGCCATGCTTTTTTTTTTTTACACTCTCATTGGGATGGCACACTAACTGAATGTGTGCGTGTTTTCTTTTTTTCATTTTTACCTCGAATCGTAGCGAGACGAGAGACCAATCTGCCTCCGTTTCACATGCTTTCGTATTCTCGCGCTTTGCGCATCATGCAGACGCCATCCGCGTTCCAGCGTTTAAATTGACGGACACTTTGTTAATTCCAAAGTGTGTGCCTCGAACGCCTGTGCTCACTGAGACGGGGTTGGTCAGAATGGAACGCGATGAGCGCGTCTCCTTCCTTGCATGATTAGACACGCTGGGCACAGCGACGCTACGCAAGCAAAGCGCGAGCGCTGTGGAGTCCAACGCGACCGGCGTCCGTTTGCGCGCCCCGGCGCTCACCTGGCACCATGCCAGGGCATGGCCGGAGGGACGAACGGACGGACGGCCGTGCCACATTAAAGGCTTCCGCCTTAAAAATTTGGTGTATATCAAGCTAGCGAAACGGCCACGAAAGTGTCGTGAGCGTGGCATGCAAGTCATGTTGCACATGACATGTCATGATTTCCATACCACCACTAGTCATTTATGCTCATCATACCACCACCATGTCATTTCCATACCACCACTAGTCATTTATGCTCATCATATAGTCACGTCACTCCATAGCAAATTTGATCTATATCAAGCTAGCTAAACGGCCGCGAGCTTGCCATGAGCGTGGCATGCAAGTCGTGTCGCACATGACATGTCAAGGTTTCCATATGTCCACTTTCATTTATGTTCGTCATACAGTCACGTCACGCAATACCAAATTTGGTGTACATCAAGCTTGCGAAACGGCCGTCAGCGCGCCATGAGCATGGCATGTAAATCATGTTGTACATGACACGCAGGTCATGATTTTCATATTACCACCTGTCATCTTTGTTGGTCAAGGAGAAATGTCTCATCGTACCAATTGTTGGATATAGTCCGCCTCGGTGGATCAGTGGCTAGGGTGCTCGGCTGCTGACCCGAATGTCGCGGGTTCGATCCCGGCCGCGGCGGTCGCATTTCGATGGAGGCGAAATGGTAGAGGCCCGTGTACTGTGCGATGTCAGTGCACGTTAAAGAACACCAGATGGTCAAAATTTCCGGAGTCCTCCACTACGGCGTCTCTCAAATCATATCGTGGTTTTGGGACGTTAAACCCCACATATTATTATTATTATTATTATTATTAATTGTTGGATATATGAAGTTAAGAAAACGGCCTCAAGAGAGCTATGGCCATGGCGTGTAAATCATACTTTTCAGGACAAATTAGTCATGATCTTCATGATATGACCAGTCATTCATGTTTTTCATACAGTCATGTTATACCATACCGATTTTGGTATAAATCCCATTAACGATACGGCCAGCAGAGCCCAAAGTCGTAGGCGGCTAGATAGATAGATAGATAGATAGATAGATAGATAGATAGATAGATAGATAGATAGATAGATAGATAGATAGATAGATAGATAGATAGATAGATAGATAGATAGATAGATAGATAGATAGATAGATAGATAGATAGATAGATAGATAGATAGATAGATAGATAGATAGATAGATAGATAGATAGATAGATAGATAGATAGATAGATAGATAGATAGATAGATAGATAGATAGATAGATAGGCTCAAGGTCGCCGAAGTTCGCCAAGAAATGCTTCGCATTTAAAAAACGGCGATTACCTACGCACGATTGCGCAGTTAATGGAACCTACAGGTAAAGTTCGGGGTGAGCACGACTTCGCTAACTTGGTTTTACGCAACTGTGCTTGCTTGAAGTGCTTTAGCATGATGAAGACACAAATATTCTAAAAACTTTTTTACGTGCAACGCCGTCGCGCAACTACAAGAAATGCGTATTTGCTCGTTCACTCGCGACATATAATGGATGGCCGCAATACGCGAAACGGCTGCGCCTTCTTTCAACGAGACCTCTACAAATGCACCACCTGTATTGATTAAAAAGGAAAAAGTTCCCTGACATGTGGTCGTGATTTTGCAGCACGATGTCTCTACATTGCTTTGTTTACTACACACATGGGGAAGAAGTAGACAGAAAAAGGAGCAGGGGACGCGCTGGGATAAACAGCGGTGCATATTTTTTTAAACAGTTTCTGGAACGGTCTCTAACTCCACACTGTTTCTTCGGGGTAGTAGAGCGTAAGCAATTTCCTCTCTCTCTCTCTCTCTCTCTCTCTCTCATCTTTATACTCCCCTTTCCCATTCCCCCTCAGCGTAGCGTAGCCAACCGGGCATGTGCCTGGTTAACCTCCCTGCCTTCTCTCTTGCTTTTATTCCTTCCTTCCTTCCAGGAAAAGTTTTGTTGAGTCTGATCGAGGAGTCTAACTCTTTATTTTACTTCCTTTTAACGCGATGACAACGGTAATCAATCTGCTCTTCGTATTTGATACTGTAGAATACAAACTATAGTTTTGTTAATAGTGTTAATTCTGGTGTCTATTGGTGGTCACACACACTGTCGTTTTTCCGTGTCAAGTGGGATGCATTCCGCTGAGCCATGCAGACCAAGAGCAGCAGCTAAAAATGATAATTTCATAGTGATCATAATGGTCAGAAATTCATTACATACATGTCATAACACGTACCCATGTTGTTCGCATAATACCAGCACTGGTTGGTTAATTGCCAGCACGTATTAGCTGATGTTGGTTAGTAATGGCTACTGTTGCGTAGTGTTTGCTCAGTTTTGGCTAGCACTGGCTGATTCTTGCTAACTCTTCAGTAGTGTTGGTTAATGTGATGGTGAACATCCATTTACTCTCGGCGCGAGATGAGCAGCAGTATTTCCTCCCTGAAACACTGTGTTGTGGCTGTGTGCCTGTTCCTGTAGGCACAATCAATCTAACCACTTGATGCTTTCCGGAAAAATGTATGGGTCATCACAACTCTCGCAGATTCGCCTTTTCTTTCCGTACTTAATTTCTTCGAAAAGCAATCAACCGTCGATTAGTGGCACCATGAATTCTTTATGCTGTGGAATAAAGTTTATTCAACGTCTCAAGCGCAATGCAAAAGCGTTTCTGAATGGTCCACAGTGCATTGTATAGCAGACAAAGCGAGTAATTTATGATACCGCTTTGGCACGCGTGAGCTAATGGTGATACGGATGCACCGGATATATGCCAAAACACGGGTCGCACGTAAACGACAATTAGGAATTACACGTGTAGCGCCCACGTGCCGTACAGAAGAACTTTATTCAGCGCGAGCACCATTAAGCACGAGTTAATAGCTCCGCTATCTTTTTCTCGTCACATCAGCAACATCGGCAGAAGAGACCTAATCATTATTCACGAAAAACGTTTCCACTTATCGATTGCGTCTCTGCTTCGGCTCATCGATGTAGGCGTGGCTGCCACAGCCAGGTGGAGAGTTAAGAAGCAACTTTCCCCGACATTTCTTTTTAAGATGGCTCACGTTATTTGAATAATAGCAGGTGACATACGCACCTGACAGCCGACTGTACAATGTTTGGGGGAGGAACAGTTGCGTGTGACGCACGCTGTCGCGCCTATTTATTTCTAAACTTTCTGTGAGACCTTGCTTTGACATCGCTGAATTTTTAGCTGGCAGAATCCGCCTCTTTCATTTTCCTGTGCTGCCCTCTGCGTTTTGATAGGGTTTCGGTAGGGATCGAGGCTACCGCTATGGCCAGAAGCAGAGCCTCCGAGATGAAAAGACGTTTCGCGAATTTGCCGCTAGGGGAAGGGCGCATGCGCCGGGGCGTCGTGAAAAAGGTGGATTGTAGATTTGGCATAACACGTGTGTTTGACAGTCTGTGGGATCAAATTATCGCGTTGATTCATCTCCCGGATATAGCTGCAGAATTATGGAACACAGAAAACTGCTAGGTTACAATGTTTTAAGCACGCTTACGCGAGCGGCTCGACTCATACCTTGGCCGCTTCATTGAGAATTGAGAGGGAGATAGTAAGGGTGCTATATATTTTTGGCATGGGGCCCTCAAGGCAAAAGCTTTAAGTGCTTCATCAGATGCTGTTCTTGAAAAATTCGGTGTTCGGTACAAAACCTCACGCGACCTTCATAATCACATTTTCCAATTCGCAGTTCATGTGGCAGTCGCAAATTCTACCCCAGAGCCACACCAGTGCTTGAAACCGCTATAGAAAAAGACCCTATACAGTAGTCACATCAGTTAAGGAGTACAGGTAACGGGTGTAATTTGGCAGATGCGTAGAATAGCACCGGGTGCACGATGTTAGATGCGTAACGAGGGATTGGTTCAAAACTGCCAACTCATAACAAAGGGCTGAGTTATAATTATTTATAATCAAGATCATCATCATCAGCATAATCATTGGTAGCATCAAGAACAACGCTGTAATTGAGAACTTTGTCTGCGGTACGAGAACTCACGTGACCTCACAAGCTCCGATACCATAGTGGCTTCCGCCTTACAGTCGTCCTTGGCGAATGTACAAGGAACCCTGTGAGCTTCTATCATTCATTATATAATTTATTATAACAAATAACATTTATTATACAATTATTATAATTTTCAGGTCAGAAAGAGAACGAACCTACGCAAAAACAATAGTGGAAGGTGACAGGAAATGATAGGAAGTCAGGTCTCAAACACTAAGGTGAGGTTAAGACGAAGACTGCGACACGGCAGTATCAGGAGAAAAGTATCACAGATGGTCGCACTAACGACAGGACAGATAAAAGAAAAAAGTAGTCCAATATCTCATCGCTTACAGCATAAGTCATGTAAGTGTGGATTAAAGAAAAAATGCAGTAACCTTTCGACACTTGTGGCTCATAGACGTCTTGCTTGAATTCCCTTCACACTGTTTCTACGAGTGGCTCACCGAGGTGGTACCAGCGGTTGCGTGATCGACGACTCCTAGCTAACTTTTAATGAGCCTCTTGGGTTTGCTATAATGTGCTATAATAACTTTTCTTGTGTGCTAACAGCATACTGTTCTTGAGCCCAGTTTGGTTAGCTATTGAGCCGGAGTAGCAGCGACCAGAACCAAGTTTTCTTGCAACCTGCAACCTACCCGCAGAGCGCGGACCATCAGCGAGGACACGCTATCATAACAACTTGCTGTAAGCGTTCCCCTTAATCCAGAAGCCAAAGCCGTGGCCGCTTGCAGGGGGGGGGGGGGGAGGAATGACATCATTATATCGAGATGGGCATATTGTCACGCGACCACGTCCACGCTCTCGACGGCGCTTGAGAAATGTTCCTGTCGGGGGGAAGCAGGTCCAACGTGTTCCACGTGGGATGTGAAACAATGTCACGCGATGGCAAATATTTTCTATAGCTAATGCTTACCTTTCTACTCGCACCCGAAAGCGTGAAGGCGACGGCTTCTACTTTTGGGAATCAGGTTGCAGCAGCTATAAAGCTTTTTCGGAACAACCGGTGCTTGTAGTCACGGCACTCAAGTAGAATTCGTAGGCATAGACAAAGAAACGAAAGCGTACTGGCGTTTTGCCAATATGGAAGGCCTTAATATCGTGCAATTCTGGACAAATACAGAGATAGGCTTTAAATAAATACATTGATAGAGATCTTGAAAAAAAAAAGGTGTTCAACCGGCGTATATTTACGTTTTGTAAACGTTAAGACGACTGTCAGTTAGGATAATAATAGCAAAAAGAAATTGCTGCAGATCCACGAAGTGAATGCTGATGATGGAGCGAAGCTCCATTGACGAAATGATAAACGAAAAGAATGTTTATGAAAACCATCTGTTCATCCATCCATCCGTCCGTCCATCCGTGCATCCATCCGACCGTCCGTCCGTCCGTCCGTCCATGCACGGACGCACGGACGGACGGACAGATGCATGGACGGACGGATGCACGGACAGCCAGATGCACAGACGGACGGACGGGCGGACGGACGGACAGATGCACGGAGGGACGGATGGATGGACAGATGCACGGACGGTCTGACGGACAGATGGACGGACGGATGGACGGACAGATGCACGGACGGTCGGACGGACAGAAGGACGGACGGACGGATGGATGGATAGATGCATGGACAGGCGGACGGACAGACAGATGCACGGCCAGAGCACGGTCTATTTTAAACCTATATGCGCGCTATGAACGCTGTTGAACGCTGTTGAACGCTGTTGATTCTGTTGACTAGTTCAACGGGGCCCAATATGGCGTTCTACTCTTGCAGGCTGAAGCTCAAGCATTCAAGCATTTCTTTTTTGTGCTGCAACCTCCAAGGAAGCTTTTTAATGGCACCCTAATTATTTCTTTGTTCTGATAATTATGCTCACTAATTTTAAAAGTTTCTGGCATAATTAAAAGCACTACCTGCACAGTTGTGTACTGAAGGGCAAGTTTGTCTGTTTGTTTTACTCGTGATGCCAGCTTGCGTGACAAACCAGACTTTCTCACTAATTTTTTTTTCCTCTTAGAAAAATTGTTAAGCGCACAGACTGTTATTCACGTGCAGTTCTGAAGTTAGCGAAAGTAACTGCCGCCACCTCGAGAACTCGCTGAGAAAGTTTCAAACGTCAACTAATTAGTGTAGAGCACGTACCTCTGTGGCCACCATTACGAGATGTGGTATGTGCATGGCAACTTTAATAATAATAATATCTGGGGTTTTAAGTCCCCAAAACCAGGAGATGATTATGAGAGACGCCGTAGTGGAGGTCTCCGGAAATTTTGACCATCTGGTGTTCTTTAACGTGCTCTGACATCGCACAGTACACGGGCCTCTGCCATTTCGCCTCCATCGAAATGCGACCGCCGCGGCCGGGATCGAACCCGCGACCTTCGGGTCAGCAGCCGAGTACCGTAGCCACTGTTCCACCGAGGCGGACGTGCATGGCAACTTTACGGAAAGCCTGTCTGCAGCTCTGTACAGCTTGGAACTAGGAAGCTTAAGTATCGAAGGTTTCTTTATGTTGTTGTTTTCAGAAAGCGAAAAAGAGAGAGAGAGAAAGACTTTATTAGACCGCGTTGTTTCGAGTACTGAGTATCATGTTTTGTTTTGTTTTTGATGATCGTTTACATTAAAAGAAATGCTTTTCCCCATAATACTTCTGCAAAGTTGATGATACGAAGAAATTGCGCATTCCGTTTGCTCTCAGTTTTACGAATTGAAGAAGTTTTGCATCATGAATGTGTCCTCGCCAACGATTTTGTTAATTTTTGATGCCGCTTCTGGATAGTTGATTGGTCAAAATTTATTAGGATTTTGCAATTTCTTTCCTGGAGCGTGACCACACGATTACCTTACAAAAAAAAAGCCTATGAACGCACAAACATGCAATAATCTAGTCCATATAGCTTGATACAAAAACCTCTTGAGTTTTGTGGAAGTTGCTTACCCATTGGGAAGTGTGCGACCAGTACATAGAAGTTTTTGCGATGGGGTATGCCTTCGTCTGCATTACATTGGGTCTTTTTTTTATTATTATTATTATTATGGGATCGAAATAGGCGCGAGTATCAACGGTTCTTTACAACTGTCACAGTTAATTTGTTTACATTTACTGTTAGGTTGTGTTCATTACTGTTACAATTACTCTCTCTCTCTCTCTTTACCTCTCGAATTGCCTTCTCTGAGACGAATCGGGACCGACACGAGTATTTGTGTCTATTCCATCACAAACTTGGAAACACGCGAATGAAATATTTTTATAAGTCAGGTGGTTTCTACTCTCAATCGTTAAAGCAAATGACGCTGTTATTGTAATGAGAAAAGTATGGATGACAATTACATTGCATCCCAACTAGAGAAAAGCTTGTGATAGATTGTCTAACAAATATCTAGTGTGCAAGGGATTTCACGTAGAATTTCAGTGTATATCCAATGCTGTGTATGAATTTAAGGAAATGAAAATGCCGATGCTATTGCACGCGGAACGTGGACATGTGTCGAAAGCAAGAGCCTCAAAGACTTATCAGAACTTATCAAACTATGCAATCAGCAGCCACTTCAGGACGATCCACAAGACTCCATATAAAGCCATGGACCTGCTCACGAAAAGGTAGCGCTGTTGTACTGCAGTGGACTGAACCCCCCCGTACATCCCAGCTTGGTTATTCAGAACAGGGCGACACGCTTCCTCACTGTGCCTTCTGCAGTGACACCGAAAAAGAAGCGATAGTCAGCCACGGCCGGTCTGGAGGCGCGCGCTCGCTCCTTCCTTTACGGCCTGCGCACGGGGGGGCTGTTGCTACCTATCGCCGCAGCTTGGAGGGGGCGCTCCGAGCCAACCCGCCGTAAACCCGCCGCCGGCAGCTGCGGAGGCTAGCGCGC
Source organism: Rhipicephalus appendiculatus (assembly GCA_030522465.1). Taxonomy (NCBI): domain Eukaryota; kingdom Metazoa; phylum Arthropoda; class Arachnida; order Ixodida; family Ixodidae; genus Rhipicephalus; species Rhipicephalus appendiculatus. The sequence continues at coordinate 170,803 of JALIZH010018094.1, read as the reverse complement.
GCAGGGAATTCGCGGCTTTGAAGTTGCCGTGGTCCCTTTTGAAGTCACTCCATGGTACCAATGCGACGGGAACATGGTGGCAAGCATATAGAATAACACCGGTGATTTCCAATTTTCGGAAGGGGAGGCGCAAGCCGGCTGATCTGCCCGTTTATGTTGCTCGGGAAAGCATCGTCATGGTTATAACAAAACTTTTTTTTTTCGTTTTCTGTAGCGTCGAGAAATGAGTAGGAGGCTGAATATTGTATTTGAAGCGCATGTGCGATTGTGTGTTGCACTCAGAAGGCTCGGCCGTGTGATCACCGATCGGCAGAAAAAAATACGTGTAACTTATTTTTTGGTAGAAAAATGCTTTAGAAAACATTTATTTCAAATACACACACCGGCCGTCGCGGCGCTTGAAAATAATAAAATTTGTACTTTTTTGTTGAAGGCATCACAATAAATAAATACTGCAAAAAAGTTGAACAGTCAATGAGGACGGCCACTGTTTTTGCACTTATCTCTAAGTGAGAATCACAGTAGCAGGACTAATAATAATAATAATAATAATAATAATAATAATAATAATAATAATAATAATAATAATAATAACAGTAATAAACTATTCAAAATAGAAAAACAAGCTAAAAATAATATGAAATAGCAGGTACTGATTAAGAAAGGCACTGAAGTATAGAAATATGGAGGGAAAAAAAATGGGTTCGCAGGTAAACACATGAGAAGAATCTTAAAGTGAAATAATGCACGCCGGAGACAAAGAGGAAAAATAAAGCACTGATGTACCCGCTTCTGTTGCTCAGGGAAGCATCGATGAGTTTATAACAAAGCCTAAGAAAGGGAAAAACACAACCACCCGTTCGTAGCACGAAGCCACAAGGAAATCCATACGGATTTCTCAGAAAGAAAAGCTTTTTTTTTCCCCTTTCTTAACCCTTCCGCCACCTTGCGGGATTGCGCGAAACTCATTTGCTATAACAAAGCCTGTTTTTTTTTTTTTTTCGTTTTCTGTAACTCCGAAAAATGGGATGAATATTTTGAACTGTAGCTTCTACGAACACTACTACAGAATTTTTTTAGAAAATTCACCCACTACTCGGCCCATCCTCTGCATTAACTATGAGCCACACAGAGGAAAACAACATGAGCAACCACACGAGTGAGTGGCTCGCCATAAGGATCAGATTGCACGTATCATTGTAGAAACTGAGCAAAAGGACGCACTCGGTTATATATGCATCAGCATGCCGTCCATACCATTGTCAACCAAAGAGTTAAGATTTACTGCTTAAAACGATGGCAATCTGTTCCTCGCGCATGTTTCTTTGTGGCTTCACCTAATATGCATTCACTGATTTGTTTGCGGCATAATAGGTGACAATAATAATTGTTGTGGTTTAACGTGCCAAACCTACAATATGATAATGACGGACACCGTAGTGGGGGGCTCCAGAAATTTCAACCACATGGGGTTCTTTAACATGCACCTAAATCTGGGCCTCAAGCATTTTTTATTTCATTGAATATAAGGTGGTCGAGCCTTAAATTCTGGTAGGCTTGCGTGTGCGTCTTCATTTGCCAAGTGCATGAATGCCGAGAAAGCCAGACTGTCCCCACATGCACCTCTACTACACTCACCGCTTCCTATAAGCGAAAAAAAATTAATTAGCTCGAGAAAGTGCCCGGGAACAGCTGCTTTATAATGCGAAGCGTATGCGGCCAAACGCGCTTTGAAGGGTTGGCTCGCGACGCCCTCACGCGGAGCGCGCCGTCGTCACTGTATAGAAAGAACTCCATTGTACTCGCGGTGGCTGCTCAGGCCGTAAAAGCAGGGAGCGAGCGCGCGCCTGTAGACCGGCCGTGAGTCAGCAGCCTGCAACAATGTCTTACGCACCGAACATGTGTGTTCGCGAGTGCATGCGCAGGCGCGGGCATGTGTGTGTGTGTGTGTGTGTGTGTGTGTGTGTGTGTGTGTGTGTGTGTGTGTGTGTGTGTGTGTGTGTGTGTGTGTGTGTGTGTGTGCGTGTGTGTGTGTGTGTGTGTGTGTGTGTGTGTGTGTGTGTGTGTGTGTGTGTGTGTGTGTGTGTGTGTGTGTGTGTGTGTGCGTGCGTGCGTGCGTGCGTGCGTGTGCGTGCGTGCGTGCGTGTGCGTGCGTGCGTGCGTGCGTGCGTGCGTGCGTCAACGTGGAACAATCCATGAGACTTCTTGGCGGGCACGCGGCAATCAGAACAGAGCAACGGTTCATTTGAATGAAGCCATAGCGCTGAAAACCCAGACACAACGAAGATCGCAGGACGAGCTATTAACGACGAGCTGTTAACAGCGCTTTAACGTGCGAGCGGTCCGCGGTCTTCCCTTAATGAAAACTGGGGGATGACTTCTTCAAGACTTCAATAAAGTTACCTACCTACCTACCTACTGTCCTCTTCCTCTGTCCCTGTGTTTTCAGCGCTATGGCTTCATTGACACTACCGAACCCTCTGTCCCCGTGTTTTCAGCCCTATGGCTTCATTGACTCTACCGAACCAACTAGCCTAAAAGTATGTGCTCATGCGACGACTGCTGTTTGCCTTCTTGCGAGACACAGTACTGTTCCACACCTGGTGACGCAACACCTTTTAGCTCATATATACTAGGCTCAGCCTCAGGCTGTAGCTATACCGTACTCAGGCGGAACGCTTTGCCTACTACGTGCGTCAGACTGCCGCCTCCCCATCGCCTGCTGCATTATCAGCATCAGCAGTAGCATCACTATGACCACAACCACCACTAGGCAAACTATAACTGAAGCAACAAAGTCATATCAAAGTAATTTTTCACGCTGACTTTTCGGCCATTCGCACGCTTAGACGCAACTCTTGCTGCACGCTTTCCTTAGGCACCTTGAGTATAAATATTTGCGTGCATCAGTTTGCTTTTGACGTTGCTCAGCCAGAGCGAACTTCAGAAAGACAAACTCAGGATACAAGTATATGACGTTTGCTGTAATTGCAGATACACGATTCAGTCTAAAGCCCTTCTTTTTCTTTCATGGCATGTGTCATTAATCTGATGATTGTACTAAACCAACAATTTACCGTCGCCTCCATGTGACATTCAATAAAAATTGCGCAATTACGAAGCTCGCAGAACCAAATGAGGACCAGAAAGCATTGTGGACATACGAGCAGTAAGCTTTTAACGGCTTTACACTTTGTGTGACACTGCATATACCTTCCAATGTCCTTTTGTTCATTTGAATTCTTGATGTGTTTAGACAGGCATTTAGTAAATTTGGGCACTCGCGAGACTTTCGGTTGCGTCCTGAACTGAAAAAATAGCTTCGTAATATGTCATTAGGCTCACTAAATACAACAGAAACAAATCAACTAATTTGTTTATGATGGTCGCACTGGGCGTTTCTCCAAGACGCAGAAACGTCTTCAGCCGTGCCTGCAGCCATTAATGACGCCGCCTGCCTGTGACATGGGCAAGTGCTTCCATTAAAGTAGGTCAGTGCTTTCTGCGACCGAACAGCGCGCTTCTTTTGTTACTTTAGCAGTCTTCGAAAACTTTCGTGCCAGTGGTCTTGAAAGCGGCAATTTCTATGTATCTCACTTGAAACTCGCAACTTTTATGGCGCGCCAAGCACTTGGCTACTGTGCCTTCCAAAATTATAGTTCCGCAGCCAGGACATTTGGAGCAATTGTTTCATCTTTTGCCCGCTATTCGTGTGACAAGCCTTTGCGTTCTGACAACTAAAAAAACAAGAATGTGATAACCCTGATGATGATGATGATGACCACCGTGCTTAGTGAAGTAAAGAGAGAAGACGTCGGCTTGGAAAGTGTGTCTCTAACCTGCTATTACTCATTGAGGCAAGGTAAATTGGGAGAGAGGGTGGAAAGAGAGCGTTTCGTGACAAGTGTCTCTTCTGTAGTACAATGAGTTTGTGTACATGCATCACGTTGTCCCATGAGCGGATGTGAGCACTAGGGACAGGCCGCTTCACGTGACACATGGAGTTGTGATTTAGAGACTAGAATCTAAGCCTGTATCACTTAATAAGTTCAGCACGCTATTCAGAAAAACAAGAAACGTCGAACGCCCTCCTATCACTTGCATTGTTTCCGTAATTCTAACACTTCCGTGGTTTCCATAAAATTTTCGCTCAAGCGTAATCACTTGCTGCGGTATGAAGGGCCTCCATTTTCTTCCCCGTGCTTTTTACGATCTCTGATATATGCTCTTCATCCTGTACGAGCATGCTGATGCTGTTTTTGGAAACAAACAAAAACCGTCATCGTCATTATAATCAAATTGAGGTGATATGTATCTCATGAAGCAGCACTGCATAATACCAGAAAAGGTGAAATGACGTTTTTCTCTCTCTCTCTCTCTCTTTTTTTTTTTTATTTCCGAGACACCACTGGATGAGGCGTCTGCAGTATTACACACAGAACTGATTGGAGGCATTGAACTCGCTAACGAAGCCAAGCGAAAACAACACGTGCGTCGACAGAGTGGTATTGCAACAGTGACGCAGAGCACGGAGATCCGCGTTGTTTAAGGCTTCCTCGCACAAAAGAGTGAAACCTCGCCTTCAGTCAATCAGCTCTTCATCGCCCTTACGCTCTCGTTTTCTTCCTAGCTTACCGATTAAATCTTGCGAGCTTATCAGTCATTCCAGGATAGAATCTTTAGTATAGACAAAGGGAACAAAGCCCAGTGACTCGGCAGATCAGACGTCGCCTTTCTGGCCCGAATTTAACCTACGCTCACGAGACGGCATCGAAGAAAAACGGCTCGGAAAACTTTTCTCTTCGACTGATTTTTAGTCTTGCGATCATTTATTTAGCTCCGGAAGCAATCGTATAGCCCTGGAGAATCAGAGACGTACGACGGCCTCGTAAGAGCTCCGTTGGCCGCAGGGAGCAGATTCCAGGAGGAGCCCGTGCGTCATTAACCTCCCGAATCAACGCACGAACAGCGACGCTGAAGTCATTGAACTGAGAACTGCGTGTCTGTGCGGTGACATCTTCACCTGCGGCTTGGCTGCTTCGACAACATAGCTTCTTAATCTTCTATTTTGGAGTGAAGTATACTCAGACGAGGTTGAACAGAGGTTTATTTACAGAGGATGGGCGGCAAGTGCGTGCCAGTACTGCGCGTCGTTCTTCTCCTCACTCTTCTCTTGTTGTTGTCGCTGCTGTTGCTTTACTGGATTCAACCCACTGTAACAATATTACAAAACATACGCCACACGCATCTTCACTACCTGCGTTCTTCTCACCATGTCTGTCTTGTAGAAGCCGCGGTCACTAAAGAGTCAAACGGTCTTTTAACGCATTTGAATGAGACGACTCGAAGGCGAAAACCATCTTTTTGTTCTCGATTGATTGCATTCGGTCGATTGATTCAGTGATCAGAGACATTGCAAGCTTTCACACGTCACGCGATCTTATAGTGCCTCCGAGATCGGCCGATCGTTGACCAAGCGGCATTGCCTTGTGATGACATCTTCACGTCACGTCATAGTGACATCGTGCTGGCGTCATAAACTTTGGTGACCTGTGGCGTCATGATGACGTCTTATGATCACGTCACCATATGATTTGTCGCATCAGTCGTGTTGACACCGCCGACGGTCACTCTTCGCGTTTGTTGAGGCATCTCAGGCTTTCGCTTTAAAAAAAAAAAGAATATTTGATATCCTAAAGCCGATCAAGGCGGGCTTAATAGAACCATATGCTACTCGTAAGCATCCATACCATCACGTATAGTTGACCATAGCGTGTTGACCTAGTCTTCATGCCACCGTCATCTTCGCCACTGCATGCTGTTGGTGACGCGTCGTCGTCAAAACTATCATCGGTGCCCCCTCTGGAAGGTGCGCTGGTCACAAGCGCATTTGTATGCGCTATTTTCCGATAATTGACTCTCTCTTGATTGCGGGCTTGTCGGTGATTAGCCGTTCCTGTTCATGCTAAAACAGAGGGCGAGCAAACGCGGACACACGAGAGAAGTGAAGACAGGGCGTTTGTGTTCTCTTGACTCCTCTCTTGTGTCCGCGTTTACACGCCCAGCCAGTGGTTATGGTGCTCGACTGTTGACCCGAAAGTATCGGGATCGAATCCAGACCGTGGTGGCCGTATTTCGATGGAGGCGAAAATGTTCGATGTCGATGTACTTGGATTTAGGTGCACGTTAAAAAAGAAAAAAAAAAAACACTATACGGTTAAAATTTCCGGAGCCCTTCATCCACGGCGTTCCTCATAATCATATCGTGGCTTTGGGACCTAAAACCCCCAAAATTTTTATGTTTGCACACGAGGTCTTATAACGTGAACACCTACCAACTGGCTCAGCTTTTTGTTATTCTCAGCCGTGTCCGATATGGCAACCGTGTCCTTTTATCGAGGCGACTTGTCATTTCATGTTGCCACATTTCGGCGTTGCCTGCATATGAACGCAAGACCGTCGTTGCAGCCTGTACTGCGAAGCATGTGTATGAAGATCTAGTTCTCTGCATGGAGGAAGGAAACAGGAGGGAGTGTTGCACAGTGACGAAGAAAGAAAGAAAGAAAGAAAGAAAGAAAGAAAGAAAGAAAGAAAGAAAGAAAGAAAGAAAGAAAGAAAGAAAGAAAGAAAGAAAGAAAGAAAGAAAGAAAGAAAGAAAGAAAGAAAGAAAGAAAGAAAGAAAGAAAGAAAGAAAGAAAGAAAGAAAGAAGATAGGTAGGTAGGTCAGGCACGCATACCCCAACTTTCTTTTGACCCCCTTTTTCCGATTGCGCAAGGGCCGCTGCATTTCTTAAAAAGAAATCGGAGCAGGTCTACGCTGCTCGGACGGCTATCAACAAGTACACGGTTATCTCTGTATCGAAATCAGCCATTTATTAAGCAAAGCTCTCTCCACGTATTTGAATTCCCTCGGGCAGTATTCTGGGACGACCACTTTCTGCGAGAGTCGTTTTGCGTGAAGTACAATCTTGCGTGTGTAGCGTCAGAGACGTCTACTTGCTCGACTCTCTTCAAACAACCAACCAGCGCACTCATAGCGATAATATGGCGATATTAGCCAAGGTGGTCGTCTAAGAATACGCCCGTCTAAGAATCAAAGAAAAGTTGTCCATAGGCAACGGTGTCATCGCCACGTGCCACTGACGCCACCGCGCTTTCAGCGGCCCGTGTCCCTAAAACAAAACAATAAAGCAGCACGTGTACGCTAACGTCTCAAGCCACGCACGTGTCGTAATTGATCGCCGCAGTAGCCGAAGCACGCAGCTAAATTGTCACGCTGCACGGCGACACGAGTGCTCGTGAGACTCGGGGACATCGATCGCTTTTGGAGCTCGCATAGTCCTTGTTGCCACTTTCCTCCGCAGACCGATGCGATAACAATAAGCACTGTCTACCACGTGGCACGATCGCTATCGAAGCCGATTGCAATTTGCGTGGCGCCCAACTGTACAACCGCATAAGACAATTTTTCCTCTGCCTTGTTATCGATTAGGTCATGAGTGTACGTGGTAGCAGGCCACATAGCATTATACAGGGACATCTTCGACATTCTGCGGCTCGAACTTTTACAGCGAAAGCTGTTATGAGGTCACAACAAGGGTGCCGTAGTTGTCCGCCGCCGCCGGTGTCCGTAACCGCTATCGCACGAAATAAGAAAAAAAACTTTAAGAAAAAAATGTTCAGGATGGAACGGGGTTCGAACCTGGGTCCGCTCTGTGCCAGCCCAGTGTTCTACCACTGAGCCATGCCTGTGCTCGAAAACCCGGCGCACAAAAACCCTATACAAGCATTGTGTCGGGAAGGAACCGCGTTAACATGCGCAATATAACGTGTCAGAAGAGTCAAACGACAACCAGGCGTCACAGAATGCCATTTGCGTAACCAGGCGTCACACAATATGAATTGCATTACGAGGGGGGTCGTTGAATGCTTCCAACCCATTACAAAGGGCTCAGCCATAATTCTTCGTCGTCATCAGCCACCGAATCAATTAATGGAGTAGTGGGTACCTTGCAAGCGTACTTGTATTAGTAGCCCCACGATAGATTGCAACGGGTTTTAGAAATGGTGCTCTCTCAGCTTTCGCTGTGACTGTGCTGCGCGTTGCGCGCAGGCCTGGCGATTTTTTTTCAAGAGTTTTAGCCTTCTCACGAAAATGGTGGTTGAGTCCAGCATTTCATTTTTATTTAAGCTATTCTGGTGTTTAAGAGGGATGATGGCTCTTCTTGGAACTACATGCAGCTAAAGAGATTTGCCGACAATTTTTTTTTAAAATAAATGTGTCCTTCTAGGCGAAAACGTACAGGATTCCGCAGAACCGATTTGGAATAATCTGGGTCCATGCGCTTCGAGTTGTCCATTAATGCACCCTCGCGCTGCCGATGGCTAGCTTCTTGTTTAGCTCAACCGGTATAGCGACCGGCGACCGGCCCGGAAAGGCGTCGGTACCGATTTCTTAACCCTTCCGCCACCTTGCGGGATGTTGCAGAACCGATTTGGAAAAATACTCGGGCTCCACTCTCAAATTCAGATAATGGCGCAATTCCAGCGCTTAAGAGAAATAAGAAAAAAAACCCGGAAACGCAAGAAAACGAAAGAAATAGATTAACGTTCTTACTGTTCAGTTGCCTTTTTTTTTCTGTCCGTGTATTTCCGGTTTCTCTTACTAAGAGCTGGGAACGCATCAAACGACATTACTCAAACTAATCCGGCTAACCACTTTAAGTATAACCGGCTCTTAACTTTTTTTCAAGAAAAGCTAGACCTATTCAATGAAATGTAAGTCTTCATCAAGTGTTCAAAAACAGCTAAGTAACCTACGTACCATTAAGAGCCGGCGAGCTTCTAATACTTCATTAAGGTTTGGTGCCTTAGACGGCTGGGTTAATGAAGAAATCACCATCCACATGTTGACGAAATAAATGAAAGTATAGCGCACACTCGCTCACATTTTTTTTTTTGTATTTTTTTGCTGAAGTTCCATGGCATAAGGTATAATATACACTAAGTAGAGGAACTTCGTGGTTTGCTTGCCAGGGGCGATCTGCCGCATAAGTCGGCAACCACGCGTCCCCATCGGACGGGTGGCGTCAACCGATATCTAACCGTGCGATGACGGTGCGAAGAAACGTCAGGACAGAAACGTTTGATGGCCAGTTGCTATAGCAACAGGCGCTTCGCGGCAATAATGGCGGAGAGAGGAAGGCACCGGTTTCACGCGCGTCCAATAACTGTTGACATGCACTGTGTTAGGGTACGTACTCACTAGCGGCAAAAACGCGCGCGACACGCCGCGTGCGGCAAGCGCGCTCGCGGCAGGCGCGTGCGTTCCCGTTCCCATTCGCGTTTTACGCGGCATGGCAGCAATTCTTGAAGTCTTAGGGTAGGTACTCACTAGCGGCAAAAACGCGAGCGACACGCCGCGTGCGGCAAGCGTGCTCGCGGCAGGCGCGCGTGCGTTCCCGTTCCCATTCGCGTTTTGCGCTACAAGGCAGTGATACCTGGAGTCTCGAGTGGTATAAGTATCACTGTCTTGTAGCGTAAAACGCGAATGGAAACACGAACGCACGCGCCTGCCGCGAGCACGCTTGCCGCACGTGGCGTGTCGCTCGCGTTTTTGCCGCTAGTGAGTACCTACCCTTAGTCATGCGTCCCGGCTGTCATTGAAATCAGATTTCCCACGAAGTGCAGGTTGCTATAACAACGCAAGATACGACTTTTCCTGTCTTAAACGGCCCCTCCCACCCCGTGTTCAAAGACGAGGGAGTAGTTTCTTCCTCGCCTTCGCTACCTTTCCTACAGGCGATATCTCCTCCTCGCTCCTTATTACTTAAAAGCACGTGTACAATGACAGCGCTAAGCGTCGAGCCTATAAAGATTTCGCGCTTGTCGGCCACACGCTGTTATCTCCGCTTGCGCTAGTCGGAAACGCACAAAAAGAAGTGAAATCAGTTGATGGCGCACGAAAGTCATGCGAAACAAGAAAGAACGGATGAGCAGGCTGCATGGTAAAGCAGTTCAGGAGACAATTCATATCTGATAGTTCGCGTATATGGACCAATCGAGAGTATGTACTATATAGACGTCCCGGGAATGACTGTTCTTGCGTCAAGAAATGCGCCAGAAAGACGAGAAACGTCAGGAGAGAATAGTGCGCTCGTTTTTTTGTATTTTCAGAGGCTGCTGAGGGGCCCTTTAAAGTCGCGTCATATCCCCGACAAATACAGGCGCTGCCGTCGCCTGACCGCATGGCACACGTTGTGGTTACCTTATCTGGCCGATCGCGCTACCTAAGTGTCCTCACTTGTAGAAATCCAAATAAAGCGGAAGTTCAGGGCGACATGCAAGCTTGAAGAGAGGAAAAATTGAAGGACACTTTGTCAATTCCAAAACGTGTTCGGCGAAAGCTCGTGGCCATTCGACTGACTTATGCCGTATCTTTTTTTGTTTTTTGTTTTTTTTCTGTGGCCGCTGTGCTATCACGTGATTGCTGAGAGTGTGGACATCGAACACCGCGAGTATGAGACATTAAAGACTTTCGCCTTAAAAATCAATGACACGGGGTGTCGCTGGAGACCACGTTTCGACAAGCAGGCTTGTATTCGTCAAGGCAGCAACAAAGACAAGTCTACGAGTCGAAACATTGTCTCCAGCGACAATTCCTGTACAGGAATTTTTCGTGTCGCCTGTCGAGTAATATCTGGCATCCTGATGCGGGCTCACTTGCACACGCACAAGTATGTCGTAGCTTTAAAACAGCGAAATACAGGAGGGAGATTGGCAAAGCATTGACAAAATATGTGCGCGACTCCGATGGACGATGTAGGCTCCTTATGGCAAGGTTGTTTTAGATGCGAAGCAGCTCTTTGACTAGGCTGTGTAACGCTGCCCCTCCGTCCGTGCGTCCGTACGAACGCGCCGCAATGCGCTCCCCTCGCCGCAGGTGTTGGAGCGGTGCCAAGTAGGTCACGCCGCAGCTGCGCGCTGACGTCACTCTCTCCCTCACCTGCCGCGCGCTCGCCGCAACGCCCGCAGCTGCCGCCTGACGCGCGCCTAACGTGCGCGTTGAAACATGTCTGTACGTGTCACCTCTCTCTCGCTTCACCCTCTCCACCGCTCCCATGCGCAACGCTGCTGCTTCGCATCCCATCAGTGTTCCCTTTGGGAAGATGATGTAAATTTTTTTCGATGACACTTGACGCAACCACGGAACTGTCCATGCATCCGTGATCGCTATAAACCAGCCGCGGCTAAGCGCCGACTCGAGGTCAAACGGAAGCAGAGAGCGCGTGAGATATCGGCCAATAGCTGATGCGCAGGGCAAAAACCATTCCAGTAGGTAATGGAATCCTTGGTTATCTACATCTGCATGAATTGTAGGAACTCAAACGCAGGGGTCTTTCGCAGACGCGCACGTAGGACTGGCTGTCGCGCTATCGCGAAGCACTCGTACAGCCGTTCACTCCAAGATGGTCACGAACGAAGGAGTGTTTTGTATCGGTGCAGCAGAGCAGTGTCATCGAAGAGCCACCACTCGCACTGCCACGCAAGATGATGCGGTAACCCCGACCAGTATAGGGAGACAACTTTTATCCGGACAACTTACACACAGCGCGAGGCCGCGTGCGAAGAAACGCACTTATGAACAAGCACTATTTCGAACGTCTACAAGAAACGCAAGTTCACACATTCTCTGTTCATGCGTGTACTCAATGCAAGTTTGGCTCTCTACGGAGTAGTTACCTCGTTAAATCTAGAACGTTCAAGTTGCTCGCTTGCGCGTTTGCATTTCGCGCTATTTTCTTGGGCTAAGCAAATGCTCCGTACAAATCGTTGTCCACACGCCTATCAAAATCATAATGGTGATGTGTGCGCTTATACGCGTATCGCCAATGCACAGAAACTATTAGTACTGAGGAAACAAGGGGTCTAAGTAGAACAAACATAATTAACCTTTGATATTTTAACCTCCGACCGAGTAATAGAGGTAACGGAGCGCAAGTGAAGTGCCCCGCACGCGCATACTTTTTTAAACGCTAACGAGAAAATAATAATCTTACACTATACAGAATAATTAATAAAAGAGGTCATAAGATGCCAACCTAAAGTACATTGAGTTTGAAGAGGTATACCGAGAGCGCGTACAGTGCTCACGGATTGAAATGCGACATCAAAACATTTAGTTTAATGACTGGTAAGCGCAATTTTATCGAGGTGACCGCATCATGCAGCTACGAATCTGGCGGCTAAAGGTAGTGCTAGCTCTCATGTAAATGCTATAGTGGAAATTACGCCAATATGACACAACCTGAAGACGTTTGAAACGAAAGTACAGTCGCGAGCAAAATAAGCGTGAACACAGGAGCACGTGCCGCACAATTTTAATAGCGACACCATCCTACACCAACACGATGCAACGCACATGCGCTGTACGTCAATTGCGAGACTATTTTCTGTCGCGTGCACCAGGTCAACTGAGCGGAACTTCACCGAAGGCGCTCACTGATGACGCTCTACGCATGCGTATAGCCATTTTTATATTAGCGTAAGCGAAGATAGCGTTCGTTGCGATCGCCCGCTATTTCAGTCACTGAACGGAAGGCCCCACAAGAGGATAGCTTGCGACGCATGCGCAGTGGCAACAAACGTTAAATAAAGCTTTGCGTACACTACTCTAAAACTGCCTAGTAGGATAACCTCGCGCAAACAAACTGCGCCTGTGCAGAGCTTCGCGTCGGTAAAGGTAGGTATCGCCGGCAGCACCGGGCTGCACGCGTTCCTGTGTTCACGCTAACCGTGCTCACGACAGTAGTACGTGCATTACTAAGTTCTAATTTGTATAGTTTCAATTCGTGTGTACTGTGCGCCAATATAACAGTAAAACTGATGTGCCACGTCAGTCTCGCTGCGAACGTTAGAATAGGCAATGAGAGGAAATACAGGCCGTCACTAACCTATATAGCATAATTCAAACCCCTTCGAGCGAACACGCTGAACGTAAAGGGTATCGGATAACACATTTCGCTGCCACTGGAATGTTGCGCAGAGCAAATATTAGATTTCGTCCTTACCTTTTTGCGATGGACGCCCAGGTGTGCTTCCACAGCGCAGCGTACAACGGGCCGGAGTGCTTTTTTTTTCTTTTTCTCCCCGAAGCTTCGCGTTCTTCGGAACACAAACCCATCGACTCGCGGACAGCGGCAACTACCGCAAGTCACGCACGTGAACACAAGTGACGCAGCGGATGATGAGCCTGACGGCAGCGCCAAGACATAAACGGCCGGTCATTCCTCCTCCCCTCGTATATAGCTCAGCGTTAGTTGTATCCCCTCCTTCTCTTTCTTTCGGCGCCTGTCGTTCGGGCGGCGTGAAAAACGGCGATGGAATTCGCGTCTCTCGCTGACAAGGAAATAACAGTGCAGTTTGCAGCACATTTACCGTAAGAAGAATATGCAATTTTAATTCGTGGCTTCCTTTATGTAGAGTCGATTCTAAAAATTCATCGGTACGTACGTCCGCAGCAAAGAAGGATGTGAACTCGTAGTAGAAATAAAGCAAGATTCCCATAGTGATAAAAAAGCTCGCAGGCTCCCTTGTGCATTAGCCTGAGACGACTCAAGGGTGAAAGCCGTAGTCACCATCATGTTGTTCTTCTTCTCACCCGTTGTATTGATTGTTCCCCACCACCCACCGAAAGCTTTCCGCGCCTAACCTAGTTTTGCACAGCCTCCGTGATCGGCCAACCTTTGATCAAGCGACGACATCATGTGATGACTCATCACGTAACGTCACGTTATGTGACCTCATAGTGACACAGTGATGACGTCAAAAACTTTGGCGACCTCTGACGTCATGACGAAGTCATCACGTGAGGATTTTTTTTTTCATCACTCGTGTTGGCCCCGACGCCGTGCGACACCGACGGTTAATTGTCGCGTTTGGTGAGGCGTTTAATGTTTTCGCCTTAATAATTCTTGGGGTTATTTCGACTACCTAGTGCTCTTTTACCTACACCTAAATCTAAGCGGAGGGGCCTCTAGAATTGCCTCCATCGAAATGCGGCCGCCGCTGCTGGAATTCGATCCCCCGCCCTTCGGGTCAGCAGTGAAGCACCATAACCACTGGACCACAGCGGCGGACCCATAGTGTAACTGCGGTACTACTTCATTACAAGGGTTGCATGCGCAGTTTAAGCCCCCTGTGTGTGCGGACAGGATGGACACTCAGGGAAACCCTGATTCGGCTCTTAACTGCAGAAAAAAATATTCTTCCGCCACTTCGAAGCAGCGCAAGTTCTATATATCAGAATTATGAATTTACCACATCGGAAGTGAGGTCACGTGTGTAGTGGTATCAGTAATAAAAACATAGATTTTGCCAAGTGAGACTCTTGCGACGACAGCGCAGCTTGTTCACACCACCTTACTGCGCTTCATCCTGCGTCGGCTATAGCTTTAATGAACAAGCGCAGTTCTGCGAAAACAACATGTAACAATCGCTCGTTCGTGTCGAAAACATTAGCCGAACCGGATCACCTCCCCGTCTCTATCGCCAGTAGCCCTAGTCATACTTAATTGAAAACTGCCATTTTAGAGCTGCGACCCCCTCCCTTTGGACTGCGTTAAGGGCATTAGGAGTACTTATATAAATCAATAAATACTATAAAGAAGTGGTTAGAAAATGACTGCTTTCTCGACAAGTGAAATGGCTTCGTCTAATCACGAAGGTCACGCAGACACTTTATTTCGAAAAGGAAAGGGACTATAACGATTTCGGAAGTTCCCCAGCGGTGCCAGAGACAGGCTCGGTTACAAATGGCCGAAACTTTCCAAGAGCCGCTACAATTTGTCGAGTTGGCGGAAGTGAAAGCGGGAAAGTGGAACTTCGCTAAATAATTAGGAGGGCAGTCTACGCGCGTGTAGAATTAATCACATCGAACTGTCTCAAGCTGCTTTCTTCGGGGATATCCAACGCAGAAATTTGGGCTACTTGGTGGTATATGAACTTGCGCATCTTAAGACACGCAAAGCAACAATCACATAAAGAAGAGACACCAGCGCTCGTCTTGTTTACGTGTCTCTTCCCTTCTTAGCGTTGCTTCTTCATTTATGCAGGGCTCGGCTGTGTAGTTGGCTGTTAAAGAAGCCGTTGCATCATACATGCCGCGAGGCACACCTGAATGCAGGAATATAATTTTTCGATGTAGAGGTTTTCGATTTTTGTAATAGCGAATAGATTTTTGCCACGCTTAGGTACGTTCCTGAAGAAATAAGACTTGATCAATAAATTTGTTTCTACTCGTGTCTATTGTGGACCAAATAAAGATGTTTCACTCACTCACTCTCTGCTTAACGAAATAATTCTTCATCGTGATGTGACGCCCTCCTAACAACGTTGTGGAGGTAGTGCCTGTATATAGCCTCACGGAAGAAGCCTTTCACGAGGTCTCTAATGCTTGACCAGCGAAACGTAATATAGGCTCGTACACATATCGAAATGTCGAAATAAGCTTCATTTAACAACTTTCGCCTACAAACGCGGTCATATGTGATGCAACCGGCATGTTCCTTAAGAGCTTCGCTTAAAATGACGACACTCGTCAGTTCGCGACCTTGCCGGTGGAGCCCACTGACCTCGAACCACCCGTTGTCGTCGCACTTGTGACGTCATCCGGCTTGACGGGCTTGATGACGCCCGCCTTGCGCATAGCACACTGACCGTGCCGCACTGTCTCGTAGTACTTCTTGTATATCAAGCGCAGATCTGTGATCTCGTCCTGCACGTTGCGCGTGACGATGATCAGCGCCAGGCAGACAGCCGTCACCAGCAGGGTGCCGGTGGCGAAGACGCGATACTTTGCGGCAAGGTACGCTTGCGTGGCGTCCGCGCAGCTTCGAACGTACACGACCTCCCAGGCGGACGCGTCGTTGTTGAGGAGCACGCCTCTGGCGCACATCAAGTTGTCGACCACCGCGGTCTTCTTCGAAGAGTTCGCGGGTCGGCAGTAAGATGGGGGGCACGCTGCAGCGCTGCACGTTCGGGTTATCCGCGTCGCAGAGTACTCGTTGCAGTTCCAGTCCCGGAAAGAGTCCGTGGAGAAACCACAGCAACGCGGCGACTCCTGCACCGAGTCGATCAGGTGCTGGAAGTCCGGGTTAGTCCTGTAGGCGCGCACGAAGTCGATGTACGACGGCTTTTCCTCCAGGAGCGGGATGTTCTTGCCAGCGACGAAGCCGACGCCGCTTGGCGATGGCGAAGAATCCGCTGACGACGATGAGGAAGACGTCGAGATGCAGGAGGAAGCAGAGCGTGAATACGAACGACTTGGTGACCAGGCTGGTCCAGAACTTGTACGGCTGCGACGGGCGGAACACGTAGGGGTGCGGGGCGTACCACAACACTATGGCATAGATTGGCATGATCACCAGGTTTATGGAGATCAGTGCTGCGCGCTTCTTGAAGTCGATGTCCTCCCTGACGGTCGAAGACTGTGAGATGGCCGCTTGTGTGGTACCGTTGGTCACAGACGCTATATTGGTCCGGAAAAACGCCTCAAGTGACCTCGACTGTTGTGACACCTGTGGCGCGGCAGTGTAAGCACTGTCTTCATTCCTACACGTCGCTTCTCCCCTTCTAGCGCTGCTGAGCACCGGATGTTGCGACCGTCGATTACGATTGAAGCGCGTGTGACCACGGCAACATCAGAAGCTTCACTTCCAGCGTAGCCATTGCCGCACAGTTAGCTTACTACAGTTGTTGAGAATAGACCTCTCCCTGTTTGCAAACAGTGTGACGTCACTGCGAGCACCCCGCCCCCCAATCCCCTCCCTCGGAGCAGGTGCTGGTTGGCAAGAAAGTCCCGCCGGCGGATCTTTCTGCATAGCAGCGCTGCGTGTGTATGCATTCCTTCGACTGAAGTTTCTGCGAATTGGTATTTTCTAAATTCACAGCTTGTGGTGATTTGCTCGTCCTAAATGGGAGCCATAAAAAAATCTTGTCCTCTTCGAAAGCGAAGGTTCTGCATGTTCACGGTGACTGGCGCTTTGTAAAATATTTGCATGATATGGATGTGTACGTACTCAACGTCGCGACATGTTCACTGCATTTTGAAACGAGGTGCAACATTGACGGCAGCATGGTTTTGAGCTGCTGTCCGCGAGGTCACGGATGAGATTCTCACTGCACAAAATTCTGATCGGAGATGAATGAAAAAAAAACGAAAAAAAAAAGATGCAAACACTTTTTGCCATGCGTTAGGCTGAGGTTAAAAAAATCCTCGTGAAAATTAAAGCGAAGCTCTCCCCTACGCCGTTCCTCATAACTAGAGGCCGGATTTTTAGGCACTAAAAATCGTGTTTTAGGCGCCAAAAATAGGCAGGAAAAACGCAGTTTTAGGCCCCCAAAATCGTAAACATAGGCACAATAAATTTTTACAAAAACTCAAATTTTCGAATAAGGACGTGCGCGACCTGGTCTACGACAGGAAAGCAAACAAATGTTATGTTTTATGATTGTACAAAGGCGTTAATGATTTAACATAGCCATGCAATGGTCCCGTTTCGGGCACGGTTTCCAGAACACGGTCTCTCCTTTTATTGTCCTGAATGGTAAGTTAAGTGTCCACCATCGAATAAACACGCTCCTGGGTCTCCTTCTTTTCGGCATGGCTGGGAAGGGCAGCACAGGATTCAATAGCCAGACCGCTAAAAGGCCAGAAGGGTCTGTTAGCCTCGTATTGGCCGGGTCTAATAGCGCAGGGTCAAATTGTCATCTTTGTGTGAACACCATAAAGTGCCCCTTACCAGGTTTGAGCGTTTTGAGCTAGAAGTGTAATGCATGCACTACGCTAACGATCACGTCTGCCAAGATTTGCAACGTTACGCTCCCCGGAAGGAGGTGAAATGTCAGACTGAATGCATCGTGCCCCTTTATCTCACCGGCGCGCGCACCAATGTGGAGGAGGTGAAGTTCAACAAGGAATGGTCCTGTGTGTGTCACAGTAGTACATGAAACTGCTAGAATTATTCGAGGCTACATGTGCAATTTGTGCAATATGTTGCTTGAACAGAAGAATGAAAGTTAATAGAAATATTATAACATACAAACGGAATGTTTGCGCGTTTTTCGTTAGCTTTTTCTTCGAATCGAGAGCGATGCGAGACTTAGCTTCCTATATTTCTTTTGTGTTCGTGTTTTAGCCGTTCCCGCGTCGTGCCGGCGCCAGCCCTGACAACGCTTAGCATGTTTTTGGTGCATCGTGCCTTACAGCAGTTCCAGCTGTGCGACGCGCTGTGTCGTGGTAAGGATACAGGATCCATGCCAGCCTCTCCAAACGCGTAGACGGATCCATCCCACAGAAACAGGCAGTACACTATATAGAGCGAACGCCGAAACGATACAACACCGTTTGTGCGCACGACCTGGCTTGGGCATGTCATGTGCACATAGTGTAATCTTGCGTGCGCATGGCGTGTTTATGCGTCAACGTCGTGTGATCTTCCGACTCCGAGTTTCTCTGATACCGAAGAGGGCAGGGAAGGAATTTGGCTTGCGAGTGGCAAAGGTTTCAAGCTCACCTACCGGCATCATGCTTTCGCGGCTCGTAATGAACCAATTGAAAAGTTCTTGTGGTACAAAGCTCTTCATTGGCACGCGAACACTTCCAGTATCTGACTAAAATTTGTCATGTGACCTGGTGAAGCGCCCTTCAGAGTAAATTGCAATCGAAACAAAAGCCATGTGCACATCTGATTTTTTTTTTTACCTACTTTCTACTTTCCCCTGACGGCACTCCATGGTTTCGCATTCTCTCTGCATATTCCTGCTGCGGCGCGCAGGCACCTCCTGTTTTCTGCCCCCCCCACCACGCCCAAGTCTTCAAGGAGGTGCTTCAATTCCATGGGAACACTGAACTAGAAAACCGGCGGTAAAAGCCGCCCGCCACGTCCTCGGCCATAGACCCCACTCTCCTCTTCTTCCCCTCTCCTCTTCCCGCCTTTATTTTCCTCTCCCCATTCCACTGTACACGCTGGGACGTGCTCCCATTTAGGGTTGCAGAAATAGCGTCTTTTCCTCTCCCCTGCTCCAACCGTTCGCGCCATGTCAGTGCGGTGGGTAAGGTGGCCGGCGCGTCCCATTTCACTGCTGCTACCGGTTGCTTCCCGGATGTTTGTTGAACTAGGGGAACCCCATAAAGTTCCGAAACGTCAATTTTGCCCGGTAACATGAATTACGGTCTCAAACTGTACTCGAAAGCAAAATTTGAGGCTAAATAGCGTTCATATAGGCACCAATTTTCAAAATAGGCATTTATGGGCACTTATAGACATTTAGGCACGAACTCCCCAAAAATAGGCATTTATAGGCACTATAAAAACACTATAAAAGCCCTCCTTTACCCCTAATTCATGCTCATATATCAAAGTGGCGCGATAGGAACGCAAGGAAAAAAATAGGCATTTGCCTATAATCCGGTCTCTACTCATAACCCACTAAAAATTTATGTGATTTTAAACCTGATAACTTAATTATATACATAATCTCTTGCGCAGTTACCTCGCTGCATCTGATGCTTACAACGTGTTTGCATACTTAACTTTGCTCCTTTAGACCCGGTACACAAACTTGTAATGCGCATTGTCACTTCATAAAGATCCAGCCGTAAAGGTACCAAGTATATGAGAAACCAGAATCTCCACTGTTCTCATCAAGACGTATGAGGTCTCCAATAATACGAGTTATACCTTTGCTGGGTTTGCGTATTCGCCATGGCGAAGAGTATATGACGCTTCGGCAGTGCTAAAACATGCTAATAGCTCATGCGTAGTCGTACCTTTCAGTCCGGAGATCATGCACTTTTTTTTTTTTTCTGCACGCAGCGCAAACGCTGAGATGTGCGCACTCACAGATGATCGCGTGAAGTTCATTTTTACCTTGACTAAAATGTCGAACCGTGATGTTCCGTCGACAACCGGTTACTGAGACCGGCCCACAAGTGTCAATGCTTTCGCAAACAAAATGCATCGTTATTCACACAGCACACACCACACACAATATTCTCAGTTTCACCGTCCGTAAAGGTGAACCAATATTGTCGATGCCTTTCAACGCACACTACACGCCGCAATAAACGCTGCACATTTTCGAAGACGATGCCGCTGTTCCTCGCACAGGCCGCCACGTGTGTTCACTCCTTGATGATAAACAACCAGCCAGCGGGGCAAGTTTTCCGTCATGCAGTTTACCACACATCTAGATGTTCCCTGACACATACCACAGCTAACCTCGCCACAATAAGATGAAGTTTAAGCTTAAAACAAAAAAGAAAAGCGTGCCCCAAACACCGCGCGACTGCACCACACTGAGCCATCAGCGGGGGTGTTTTGCCAACCACCGCCTTGCACGTGCGCCGGTGACGTCACGCTGTGACGTACCCCGGTAGAGGTCTATTGGCTAACCTCCCTGTCCTTTCTTTCCTCCTCCTCCTCCTCTAGTTCACTGTTCTGCGACGCAATCTTTAAAAATTAATCCTTCCAACTAATAAACTACGCTAAGTACGCTCTCTAAAGGTGTTTTCATCCGTTGGTATTGGCCTTCACTGGCGACAAGATGTAGACGTGCCGTGCAGACGCTTCATACAAGTTCAGTGATCACCTTTGGCGATTCCAAATTTCCGTGTATCCATGCGGTTCCCCAGTTGAGATAAGTGCATAGTACATAGTACATATAACTGACGTCACAAGTGGAAGTGCGTATTTTGTGACATTCATAATGCGTTAACACCCATACTCGCGTTTCGCTTTTGAATTAGTTTCAGCGAGATCTGTACCGTTCTGACGATCATAGGCGTGCGCAGGGTTCCTCTTCAGGGGGGGCAGGGGAGCAAAGGTTCATCGCAGCGCCCCCCCTCCCTATTAAGTCAATGTAGGGGGGCAGAATTTGCGCCCCCCCTCTTTAAGGTTACTAGGGGGGGGCCCCCCTCTACCCCCCTCGTGCGCACGCCTATGCTGACGATGGTACCTGTAATGGTACCAGTTGAGGGACGTGGGTTTTAAGAGCTGTAGGAGAGATTTATGGAGCTATGGTGCGCTATTGCCATACCGAGAAAAGAAAAAAAACGTGGTTTATCCCTCCGTCATAGGAATCAGTATAACACGAAAGTAAAACGTGTCCTTACAGAAGCAGTTGAATGTTTACTGTGCATTAATACGAGAGAGCTTGCCAATGTCTATTGATGTTTGGGAGCTACAGCACTGTTCAACAAGGAGGCACCCGCGTTGACGCTTGGTGGCACGTCTCCATCCCGGCAGCTAACGTCAATTGATCAATGATTAAACAAATCTCTGTGGTAGCTGCTGTAGTTAACGGTGAGAGCGTCATCAGAAAAAGCGGTGTTACTGCCAAAAGAGCATGACTGATTGGACGCAGTACTTGGGCTAAGGTCGCCATCCCGCGACCTTTTATAAAGTTTATTGAACATGGCCGGACTATAGAGGGAAACACAATGGGCGTCGTGTCTCCCCTGTAGCCCGCCATGATTTTTCTCGGGGCAAGCGTAAACGGGGAACGCGGTGTCCACAGCCAGGCGAGGCAGCTGGCGCGCGTCGAAGAGCTATTAAGGCGAAAGCCTTTAATGTCTCATGCTCACGTCCGTCCGGTGTCCGTCCGGCGTCCGTCCGTCCACACCCCCCACTGCGCATGCGCCAACCCATTAAAAAAAAATAAAAATAAAAAACCTCCTCTCCACCTCTCTCCTCTAGGCATCCCCTCCCCGCGGAGGCCACACCACTGCGCATGCGCGTCCCCTCCCTCTCTCCCTCCTACGCTCCCCCCCTCTAGGCATCCCTGCCCGCGGCGTCCACACCCGCACTGCGCATGCGCGTCTTCCCCTCTCCTACGCTCCCCCCTCTCTCGTCTCGCGACGCCGACGCAGGCAGCGTCTGCTAGCGAGTTTCTTGGTTGAAAAAACCGACTGCTCGCGCTGCACAACCGTTCACTGGCCACCCCGATATATGGCAATGGATCTCTGCAAGGTGGTGCCGGTGGGAGATTTCTCCTGTCGAACGATAAAAAATTTGCAGCGTGCGCGTTAACTAAAAGCGGACTGCAGGTCTTTGTGTCCAGTCCGAGTCTTCTGTCTCTCATTGCCCATTAGCAGCGATTGGGATGTTCCAGTAGGAAACACCGGTCCATCACTGCGTGCTTTGCGCCCCCCAGGTTTCTCTCCTGTGCAGCGCTGCGATGAGCGCCAGCGTCAACGCCGCCGCCAGTGTAAGCGTTAGCGCCCGCTGCTTCGCATCTACACATGGTTCCCTTTAGCGGGAGATGGTGTAATCTTTAAGGCGAAAGCCTTTAATGTCTCATGCTCACGTCCATCCGGTGCCCGTCCGACCTCCGTCCGGCGTCCGTCCGTCCGTCTGTCCGTCCGTCTGTTCGTCCGTCCGTCCGTCCATCCATCCATCTGTCCGTCCGTCCGTCCGTCCGTCCGTCCGTCCGTCCGTCCTTCCTTCCATCCGTCCATGTCCGTCCGTCCGTCCATCCGAGCTTTGGTACGGAGCCAGGTGGCCGCCGGGATGCGCAGACGGACGCCGGTCGTGTCGGACTCTATAGCGCTCGCGCTTTGCTTGCGTAGCGTCGCTGTGCCCAGAGTTTGCAATCATTCTGACCGACGCCGTCTCAATGGACCCAGGCGTTCACGGAATACACTTTCCAATTTACAAAGGGTCCGTCAATTTAAGAGCTGGAACGCGGATGTCGTTTGCACGATGCGCAAAGCGCGAGAAAATACTAACGCATGCGAACGGAGGAAGATGAGTCTCGCGTCTCGCTGCGATTCGCGGTAAAAAAAATTAAAGAAGAAAACACGCACCCATTCGGTTTGTGTCTTATCCCACTGAGAGTGTAAAAGAAAAAAGACATGGCATAATCAGTGGAATGGCCACACGCTTTTCGCCGAACACACTTTGGAATGTACAAAGTGTCCTTCAATTTTTTTTTTGGTATGGATGGATGCTATTAGCGAGGCCGACGCTCTACGACGTTTGGGCTAACGTCGCCACCTCGTGGTGTGTTAAGGCGTTAACAAAGTCGCACTTCTATTGGAAACGCACCGAATGGGGCGGTACACGACGCAACGACGCGCTGTAGAAGCTAATCACGGAGGCCTTGGTCAGGGCAAATTACGTTACTTTACCGCTCCCAGTGGGCGACACTACCCCACCGACCGAGATCACACCGAGTGAAAAGTGTGATATATAAGGCGCATTTCCAAAGCGTCCAGAGTGTGTGACCATGGCGCAGTGGAT
>JALIZH010018094.1:0-142500 GCA_030522465.1 Rhipicephalus appendiculatus | reverse complement strand
ACGAGGCTCACAACTGGCACATTCTTGTTTGCATGCTCAGCACATCGGGTGATTACTGAGAGCAGCCTAATCGCAACAAGTCAGCCCAGCGGGGAGCTATGATTTGCATACCCAGCATGGCCGTTTCACAGAGGCTCGCGCTTCCCCTCAGGATGGCAGAGTTGGCGTATACCAGCAAGCTGGAAACGATTCGGCTAAACGAACCAGTGCCCGCTCACGCGGTTAGTGCATGGGCCATCAAATTTAGGCGTGATAACCCTGTACATAGAAGGAGCAGCAAAACGCTGGCGCTTACAACAACCACTACTGATATTACCTTTCCTTTTCACCTACATTCCAGCAGTCAAACCTCATGCCTTGTGGTTGTATTAATGAATTATTTTAGATGTGAAGCATCTTATGGCGAAGCTTAATCCGGTGGTGGTGGTGGTGGTGTGCGGCGTGACCACCCTTACTGCGCATGCGCAAACCCTTTCCAAAAAAAAAAGAAGAAACCTCCTCCCCCTCTCTCTCCTCTAGGCATCCCTCCCCGCGGCGTCCACACTCCCACTGCGCATGCGCGCTTGCCCTCTCTCCTCTCCTACGCTCCCCCCTCTCGCCTCGCGACGCCGACGCAGGCAGCGTCTGCTAGCGAGTTTTTCGGTTGAAAAAACCGACTGCTCGCGCTGCACAACCGTTCACTGGCCACCCCGTATATATGGCA
Source organism: Rhipicephalus appendiculatus (assembly GCA_030522465.1). Lineage (NCBI taxonomy): Eukaryota > Metazoa > Arthropoda > Arachnida > Ixodida > Ixodidae > Rhipicephalus > Rhipicephalus appendiculatus. The sequence continues at coordinate 141,797 of JALIZH010018094.1, read as the reverse complement.
ATGGATCCTGACCTCCAAGGTGGTGCCGGTGGGAGATTTCTCCTGTGCGTTGTTGAACAATAAAAATTCGCAGCGTGCGCGTTAACTAAAAGCGGGCTGCGGGTCTTTGTGTCCAGTCGGAGTCTTCTGTCTCATTGCCCATTAGCAGCGATTGGCATGTTCCAGTAGGAAACACCGCTCCATCACTGCGTGCTTTGCGCCTCCCCGTTTTCTCTCCTGCGCAACGCTGCGATGAGCGCCAGCGTCAACGCTACCGCCAGTGTAAGCGTTAGCTCCCGCTGCTTCACATCTACACATGGTTCCCTTTAGCGGGAGATGGTGTAATTTTTGAGCCCGGCACTTCGGGGACATGTTTCATCATTAAATCGTTGTTTTCTCTTTTTTTTTGCGCCACTGAGTAACTTGCTTATCTGTACGTGGAATTATACTGGAAAACAAAGATGAAGACCGCCTAGCTGAAATAGATAGATAGATAGATAGATAGATAGATAGATAGATAGATAGATAGATAGATAGATAGATAGATAGATAGATAGATAGATAGATAGATAGATAGATAGATAGATAGATAGATAGATAGATAGATAGATAGATAGATAGATAGATAGATAGATAGATAGATAGATAGATAGATAGATAGATAGATAGATAGATAGATAGATAGATAGATAGATAGATAGATAGATAGATAGATAGATAGATAGATAGATAGATAGATAGATAGATAGATAGATAGATAGATAGATAGATAGATAGATAGATAGATAGATAGATAGATAGTCAGGCACGTAGACGCAAGGCATGGCTTGCCCAATTTTACTGATAGGGCAAGGGCTCCTGAACTTTTTTCTAGAAGAAAGCTGATGCAAACATGCAAGAAAACCAAATGCTCGTCTCAGTGTCAGGCATCTCATCTGGCGGCGTCCATACAAAGTTGGATGCGTAAATTGTCGTGCAGGTGAATTATGCAAAGTAGGACGTTTCCCGCACGAATCAAACGTTGCTGTTCAATATAGCTTATGTAAATTCTGCGAATTCTTGCCTTCTCAATGTTGCCTCTAACGAGATTTTGTTTCTGTGGCACTAGGTTGATTCATTCACGGCTTTGTTTTCTTTTGTTAATGACAACCGACTGGCTTAATTACGCTAGCGGGATCATCATTTTCTAATTTTGTGATTCCGCAATGCATCTTCGGAAAAGAGTCAACATGACGAGACGTTTAGCAGTTTTTACAATAATTCTAATAAATATAAAAATGAAATAGAAAAGGGTGCGTTTTGTTTAGTTATATTTCTCTTTCCAGAGTAACTCTCAAAGGCGAGTTTCGTGGTTTGTTTGCCGCATGGTGCTAGACGTCATTGGCTGTGCCACTGCATGCTGCATTAGCTGCGACTACACTGTCACTAAGGCGTCCGCCATGGTGAAGCAGTAGTTATGGTGCTCGGCAGATGACCCGGAGGTCACGGGTTCGACCCTGACCGCGGCGGTCACATTTCGGAGGAGGCGAGCAGCCAGATGCCCGTGTACTGTGCGATGTCAGGGCGCCTTAAAGGGGCCATGACACCCAATTTTCGATCATAATCTGTGTTATGTGGGTTAATCCTTGTACGTTTCACAAACAGGCTGGTAAAATTTTAGCGCATTTGGTCGAGCGCTTAATTTATAATTGAATATTTTATAAGCACGCGAGTGGTCGGAGAGTCGGGCAACACTGGCGCAGACGCTAGCCGTGACGTAAGAAGGAGCTAGCTGTGCGAGCGTCCGCATTCCAGCGAACGACATTGTTCCGTGGTCAGCTGCGCGTGAAATCGAGATAACTTGACTTTCTCCAGCTTGGCACTGAAAATGAACGATTTGCAGCTGCTGAAACTTCGGTAAAAGACGATGACTCCGCTCCTTCCAGTTCATGACGTCACACGCGCCATGGCAAAATGGCTGTCGCTGGCGGTGGGCGGGGTTTACGGCCGGCGACTTCTAGGGCTTGTTTTGCACTGAAATATTCTTTTACGGCCCACTTTTCGTATCTGTATAGGCATAATAGACCCTCTACTCCTAGTCGTTGCTGAAAACCACAAATTGTTGGGTGACCGTGTCATGACCCCTTTAAAAAACACCAGATGGTCATAATTTCTGGAGTCCTCCGCTTTGGTGTCTCTCACAATCATATCGTGGTTTCGGGACGTAAAACACCAGAACTTATTATCATTATTATTACTGTCGCGAAGGCGAAAATATGTACCATGAGAATCCACTTCATTGCTGCCCGCGTAAAATCTTGTGGTCATGATTAGTCGGATATATGATAAAAATCATGATGATAATGATGACAACGGTCATGATTCAAGCTTCAACTATTCCTAGTCTTCTGGTATTCGTGAGAGAGAAAGTGTACGTAACCAAAATATCGGCCTTACAAAACATACAACAGCATCACCGGTTCTGGAAAATTTCAACTTGACTGCGTAACACCAGTACGCAATGAAACAGAAGCCGAGATAAGTTGCAAACTTATTTAAAGGCATCTTAAAGAAATTCGCGAGCGGATAACTAGAGACAAGAAGCAACACTTTCACAAGACGTTTACTCGGTCTTGTCTTGAAGGGACAATACTTGGCTGGAAACCAGCAGAAGATAATACTAATTACTAAAAACTTTTAAGCGACAAGCAGGCGCATCACACAGCCTCTCTGACAGCCTGATGGGTTCCTGAAAAGAAATTGCTCTTTGGAGCGTTCGCTATCTCGGCAACTGCTCCTGTTGTCGTTATTTCTTACAGCTTCTGACGCAATTCAAGCATGTTACGGAGATTTTCTCGTTTTACTCTTCTCGCCTTCTAAATTTAAATGTTTGACGTTCCGGCTGCACACACAAACAAAAAGTTTATCTTTTTATTAGGATTCTAACTGGCTGTCATGAACGAGAAATAAACGTAATTCTTCAAATATGTCGTAATTAGAGGGTCTGCTTTATCTCATGCTTGCGGGGGTGGGGGAGGGGGCAGCGCCTGCTGGCGCTTACCAGATGCATGCTAAGACATGCGTGAGGCGTGCAGTTTTTTTTTTCTAGCACATATGTGGGGATATCGAACCATCAAGTTTTCATTTAAAGCTCTCGCTGGCCTTTGTGAATTCTATGCATTTTGCAGCTCAAAATCTCGCCACTAATGTTTCTAAGAACTTCATCGTTAATGTTTTAAGCTAATGTTTTAAGAACTGTCAAGCCACGAATGAAGCCTCTTCAGGCGCTTTGCGGATTCCAAGAATGGAAAGGAAGGTGCCAGAAGGTCCCAACGCAGTCAGTTGTTTCTTTATTATAGCATTTATTAACAGTTTACTGTTTTATTGAAGCATGTTTAGTCAAATCCATATGCTGGTTCGAATAAAAATGAAGCCCCACTTCAAGCAAGCTTTTGTTTGAAAGTGGAAGGGATAGTGAAGTTGAGGGATGGCGCCATGAGTTTGAGAAATCGGCTTTCCAATTTTTCTGGTGAGTAGAGGCAGGGCACATCTGCTTAACATAAAACGATATAATTAGCGTCGTCTTCCTTGAAACTGCAGAAGCGTAAGCACATTACTTAAAGCAGTGATACCTTAACTTTAAATACTTATTTCAAAGAGTATCCTCTGCTGTAAAACGGTCCACTTCACATGTCTCTCTTTTGATGATAAAATAAGCGTCGCAAAACTTTCAGACCATTTTCCCCTTTTGTACTGAGAACGTCGTAAATGGGCAGGTCTGAAATAATGCATACAACAATGTGCTTATTGCCATCCTGGTCTTTCCAAGTGCACGCTTACTGCATTCTTTCATGAACATCAATCGCTCAATTAATCAATCAATCAATCAATCAATCAATCAATCTATCTATCTATCTATCTATCTATCTATCTATCGATCTATCTATCTATCTATCTATCTATCTATCTATCTATCTATCTATCTATCTATCTATCTATCTATCTATCTATCTATCTATCTATCAATCGAAGAATCAATCAATCATTCAATCAATCAATCCGTCAATCAATCATTCATTCAAGCAGTCAATAAACTTTTATTTTCGCCGCAAACAATACAATGTTAAAGCGAACAGTATGAGGTCACAGAAAAAAGCTGCACTTAAGCAGCTTGACTAAGCTTTAGGCCACCCGTACAGCAGCAACTTCTCAAATTGACAGCGCACATCGTTAACTATCACGATGAGCAGATCTGTAAATTGTATGTGTAGATAGAGACCCCTCGACCTCGTTTTTTTTTTTGCGCTCTTTCCTCCTCTATACAGAGCTTAATAAAATTATTTTCTTGGAATCACAGAAAAGTTCTCGTTTTTCCAGTGCCGGGGATTGGCCAAGATTTGTTCGATATTGAGCAGTTGACTTTCTTCTTCTTCTTCTTCTTCTTCTTCTTCTTCTTCTCCGGCTCGCTGTGCCACCCAGGCGAGAGAGCGACCTAGTTTGAGAAGCACTTCATCCTGGACAAGCGTGTAATCCCTTGAGCATTATATATGTTTTTTTTTACCTTCGTACGATTGCGGCCGTGCCGTATCTGCTTTATTACCAAAACCTAGACGGCAGTGGTGAAGTTTGGCTAGGCGCTGAACCAACTCATTACGGCAGAGAGACGACAAGAGACGATCCGATGTTGATAGGTATCCGGGCCCTCGTTGAGTTTGAAGTAGTATTGTTTCGGAAAAAAGCCGTGGCCCTTTACGAAGAGTGTACATGGAAGTTGGTTGGTAGAATTCACCGGAGAGCCCGTGGACTTGAACACAATAACGCAGTTTTTTTTAATGATTTTAACATAAGGGAAGACCCAGTCGTTTCGTGTGACAATAGGGCACACTTTCCTCGCTGCATACTGAATAACTGCGGAAGAAGCTTCGCAAAAGACTGACGAGTTGCTCGAAGTTTCTTTGACATATTGTTAGACAAACGTTCTGGCATATAGGGTTCCTTACAAATCTTGCGTCTCCTGAAGTATATATATATATATATATATATATATATATATATATATATATATATATATATATATATATATATATATATATATATATATATATATATATATATATATATATATATATATATATTAAGAAACTGTACGTATTGGCGATTCAGTTTGTTGCTAAAAATAACGGGCTACATTTATCTGTTCGCATTTCCATTTTTTTATAATTATGAATGAGCACTTCGCATCATGACACGTTCAAGTTTTATAACACATCCTGAGCGACTGTTTAGTTCGCCTGACTTCATGCCATTTGAGATAGCAAAAAAATTGAATAATTGTTTGTCCAATGCACAGTACGTCAACAAACAATAGCTCTTGCCTTTTCAGCATGTTCTTAACGTCTTAAAAACCCATAGTCAAGCTCAAAACAGCTTCAAAATTTCACCAGTAAAGGTACCATAAGAAAGGTAGCTTCACAAGAAGGTACATGAAGTATACAGGAACTAATTTAGAGAATAGTACCCAGCTTGAGATAGAAGAATGTAAAAACTGTTTACCAGCCTTGAAAAGTCGGGATAAAACATAGAAACGTTTCTTCGTCGATGCGATACATGCATTATGCTTACATTTTTCTCGACAGGCTTCAATTCTTCATAACTGTTTCATTTTCACTCATATTGCCTTCTTGTTTATAATATACTGACCTTGTGACTTGTGATTTCGGACTGCATGCACATATTACAGAAAATAACTGTCTTAATTGGATTGTTTTGTCAAATCTATGTTTTTGTTACAAAATGTATGACTGAGTTAGTGCTTATACGCCTATAGAAAAAGTATCTGCAAAAATAAGGGTCAGTGAAAATATTGTCTCAGCTCACATCCTTAAACAACATAAAGCATTCATTCGTTTATTCCTTGTTGACTTGATCTAAAAGAGGATAATGACGCCATTTATGCGTCACCGACTACTTCTCCAATGACGAAATGACACCCCAAAAAGCATCACAAAGCTTAAGCCACAGAAACATTAAAATTATTTACTAGGCAAAAAAAAGCCACAGAATACTGTGCAGCCATGAAAGTACTTATGTTCATGATAATGTTGACGATTATCCACAAGGTTTTACACTGTCAAAAAGTAGCGTTTCTCTTTTCCAACTTTTCGGATCGCGCATCGAGTATGAAAAGCTTTCGTTGATACACCATTTACCTAACCTTAATGAAGAGCCAAAATTTTCATTTTCGTACTACATAAAAACAGCAAGAATGTCGCGCAATCTGATGCTTACATTTCTGCCCCGCACTACGCTCAGCACTGCGCAGACATAAAAAAGAAACGAGGCAACAAAAACAGTCTGTGCATCTTTTGACTTTCATTATTCTTTCTTGCTTGTCGAATGCTTCCTTATGCGCGATCACAGCGAAAATGAAGAGCACACTATTGCGAGAGCTCGCCGTTCACTCTGCCAAGTTCAGAAAAAAATAAAATAAAAAAGCTATGAACTCGCATCCGCTCCACTCATGCGGTGTGGTCAGAACCTCCTCAGTTCAGACGACTCTACTCGCAACAACACCAAAAAAGAAACAAGAAGAAGAAGAAGTACAGTAAGAGAGCTCTCCAGAAGCAAGATACACGGGATGTGGGACAACATTCTTCGTCACCCTCCTTTTCGCTTATACGAATGCGATGGCACCGGAAGCGGAAGCAGGGGAACGGGTTTTCCGGTCGAGTTGCTGTTTGTTCGTTTCTTTGTTTGCTTGCTTGTTTGTTTGTTTGTTTGTTTGTTTGTTTGTTTGTTTGTTTGTTTCCTTCCTTCCTTCCTTCCTTCCTTCTTTCTTTCTTTCTTTCTTTCGTTTTCTGCTTGTTGGAGTCGCTCGGTAATGGCGGATGGCAGCGCGAGCCATTGGCCGGGCGGAGATAGTCCTTTTCCATTTGCCAGGCAATGGTCATGGTCTTCCAGTGTTGCAAGCGATATGTGCCATGTATTTCGTCTAGCCGTTCTGATGACCTTCCAAACGCGTTTTCGTGTTTTCGCCTATATTTCTACCCCAAGGGCTTTATACTCTCGCTCTCACGAACCGCTCACTCGAAAAGTGCTGGAAGTTCCTTTCTTCTTCCACACACGGTTCCTTTACGTTTTTATCCCGACACAGAAGCCGTGACTTGAATATAAAAAAAAATTACGCCAGAACTTCGAGCATGATATCCGGCCAGCTCTCTACGAAGGAAGCTATACTGCTTGGAATATCACGCAACACTCAGATCACAACGATAGCTCCAAGAGCAGCCGTTGATCGTCGAATTTGATCGAATGGTTTGACTTTGCCGAGGGCATTCACACAAGTTTCGCCGTGCTGTCCAAATTACAGTCGCTGGTGCTCGGAGCACATTCCAGAATTTAAGCAACTGTTTTTGGGACGCAAGCGCAATCGGAAAACGCAAGCCCCTTTCGTTCGAAAGTTCTTGGCGACAGTGAATGGAATGGAATGGAATAACTTTATTAATGACCTGCAAGGAGTGCACGAGCACGCTTAGGGCTCCCACGTTGGGGTTGAAAGGCCTTGACGAATCGATTGAGCTATAATCCGGTGAAAACGAGCACCGCTTAAAGAAGTAAAGCAACCATGCTTTGCGGCATAGCAGATGGCTAAAAGCGCAAACGACACGTAGCTGTCAACGCAAGAGTCGACTTCTGGCGCTCGAAGATCACTGCATTTGGATTGATTGGGGTAGGCGGCTCGTACGTGCGTCATCGTCGCTTCTGCACGCTCGCAGTACTTGACAAGCTTTGCACCTTTGTCCACTGTAAGGTATGGAAACGCCAAAAAAAAATCACGATAGTTTCTCGTAAACGAACAGGTGGGCCTGTAGTACAGCGTCAGATATTGTTGGGTCTCTCCCGCACTGTGAAGACAATTCCTGTGACGTTTTCCACGTGGTGTGGGCGTGCCAAAAAACCCCAAACCTCACCCCTCTAGCCAACCCTTCCCGGCAGAACTGGGAGGCAGCCCTGCTTGGCTGCTCTGACCTGACGGCCCAACGGGCCTTGGTTGAGCGGGCCCGGGCCGCGGCCGACGCCAATGGGCTCCCGTAAGAGAGAGCCCACCTAGTTTTTGTATGGGGCAGCCCCTTTAGGACCGCTCCCCACCCTCCCTGTACATAACTTCCGTAAATAAATGTTTTTCATCATGATCATATTGAAGCATAAACGTTCGTCATCAAGATGGCAATGTTATGTAGTAGGCCGACAACGAGCATGCGCACGTTCGGGAAGCTGAGTAGTCTCGACTGCCACGAACAGTTTCCAACCCTGTACCAGTGTGCAGTCTATGTACAGTGCCGGTGTCACATCGTGGTTTAATTTCATCATGTCTACACATGTTAGTATGTTAGCCAGTGAAATTGAAACCCTGCTGTAGGCTTTCTGGTTCTCGATGAATATACTCAACGACACCAAGCGAAATGTTAGCAGTGCTTCGCATATCCAGCAAAAATACAGTTGTATTTTCCTGTTCTTTTTTGCCTTGCTTTCCTCTTAAATTTTGACCGTGGCCGTCACACACGCCACACAACAACATAAAAATAGGTTAGGCGTAGTAAAACCTGTGCTCGATAAACCTATGAGGGCCTAGGAAATTTAAGAAAATTGGGAAGTTAAATGCTTAATGAGGCAATATTACTGTGAAAGCTGTCTGACCAACCTTTCAAGTAGCAAGAGAGTGAAGTGTTATTTTATTATCTTCTAAGCTGCGTTAATTTCGAGTGTTTGTTCTCACACGGTCTGCCAAGCATACAGATAACAAACGAACATAAAAGCACCACGTATCGCACAAGCTGCAGTGTTGAAGTGAACAGCTCCCGTGACCGTCTACCACCCTTCACTGCAGATATTTCTGCAAAGTAATCGCTTCGTATATTGTTTCTCCCGCTACTCAGAGCTAAAGCGGGAACAACGCTGTGCGGTCGTAAGACGAATCGCCAAATGCATTACTGTAGAGCTTTCACAACTTTGCAGGAAGAACATTAGGATGGCAATAGTGTGAACAGCAAAGGCGGCATCCGTGATTGCTGTTGGCGATGTCCCATCGGAAAAGTAATGAAACGTCCCGGGTGGTTTGACGTGCCACGCTTTTACTCGAAAGAGACATCACGTTGATGAGGACGTCCGCTCACGTCCTGAAAAGCCGGAAACGGTTTGCCAAATATAACAAAAAAGAAGTAAAGAAGAGAAACGATCCGGTGGTGTCACCGTTATCCTGGTTCTTGTTTTCATTCGTACACTCCAACATGCCTCTTGAGGGCTCTATAATGCAGAGCGATTTGTGTTATAACATTGGTATTTGGGAACCTCAATATCATTTACATTCATTCTGCATGCGTAGTAGCGCCCTAGCTTAGCTATTATTTTACCACCGCCCCTCTTTTTTTTTTATTGTTCCGCAAAGTCGGCGTGCGCATTAAGTTAAGCTGGCACCGCTATATTTTCGGCAGGCACTAGTGGGTTTTCCCTCTGCTTGTTCTGTTGTGTATGTGATCAAATTACGTAAAGAACGTGGCACGTGCACTTCATGTCTGACTCATTAGACGTAATCCTAAATGGAAGATTCTCAATCGTTTATCGATTACTCGCTTTTAATACGGTCGAGAAAGTTGTAGACCCCTTTATGTCTACTATAACCGATCCCCTAGCTCTTTGTGAGTTCACCAAGACGTTTCTCGTCAAGGTGAATTTTACTTCATGCGTTAGTGTAACTGATGTTTGAACACCAGTACGTTAACACAAATAACTCGTAACGCGCAATGTCTGGTATGTTACATCTACGTTTCTTCTTTTCAAATGAAGCTGCAATTTCTTAACCTCAGGTACATCGCTATTATAGTCAAAATGCCGCGAAACACTCATTTCTATAAGCGTGCTCTTCGGAGGAATACTGGTAGCTCCTCGTTTCGCCTAAAACTTGCACAATATATGGAAAGCCCAATGATACTGCACGTCCCCAGCCACTTGGGCCAGCAGTTTGTGATAAACTACAAGCGTGCAAATGCTAAGACTTCAACTTGCAGATTCCAGAGAACTTGAATACCTAAACGGTTCTAAGAATTAACCAAATTCGTTCATTTCCCGGCGGTAGCAAATTAAATGAAGACCGCGTGTCGCTTCTTTTTCTCTCTTTCGTTATTTTCGACGTTTTGATACCTTCCTTTTGCGGCCCGAGTAATTTCTCATTCCTTCCAGCGACCGCGATCTAAATGTGCAGCCGCTGAGACAGGCATAGGCAACTTGCATAGATAAACGACAAACAGCAAAGTGAAGGTTCCCGGTGTAAATCGAACGCTGTACTGTAAGTGAACGGGATACAAGGGAGCCTGCAGTGCCCTGAAAATGAAGCGCGCGACCTGAATAAGGAAGAAACACACTGTAGATTAATCAACGCGAAAAAAAATTTCGCAATAGATTGTGCATGTTCTAGCTCTAGGAGAATTAAAAAAGATTTTCAGATGGCCCTAATTGTGTTCTAAGCGCAGTAGTATGTCACTACCGGTCTTTGACAGCTCCAGAGCAGAAAACTGCAAAAACTATAGAAAACATTGAGACATCTGCGAAAGTTTCTGTTAAAGCCGTGCACAAGAGGTGGGCTAGGGCTCCGGGTAGCCCGAATGCCCGAGCCCGGCCCGGCCCGCGGGCCGGGCTCGGGCAGGCCGACGTCTTCTCTTCTCGCGCCCGGGCCAGGCTCGGGCTACTTTGTTTTATATTGGGCGGGCTCGGGCCAGGTGCAAAGCCCGAATGAAGCCAAAATGTAGATGTTGAGCCGGAATTTTTTCAAGCACACAGCGATGAGCACACAACATTAGCTTTGTGATTACTTAACCATGAAATCATCCTCCTGTCCTGCATCTGAGGTAATAAGCTTCTGGAAGAGCAAGGTCTAAATATTCCAAGCTTGCTATGGTTGCGAAAGAGATATGTGCAATTCCGGCTACCAGTGCGAGCAGCGAACGGAATTTCATTTCGGCGGCAAATGTGATGCAGGAGCGCCACACTTCTCAGAAGCCCGAATCATTTAACAGCATGTTATATTGAAAACGAAAACTTGTAATCTTTGTATGTAGTGTCTGTCATGTGTCGTTTGCTTATGTTTCTATATGATATGTTGACTAAAGTACCATATTATCGAATACAATAACTTGTCTCCGCAACAAACCTTCACAATGTCGGACCGGACGGGGCCGGGCTTGAGCTTTTGTTTTTGTACTTTGGGCCGGGCCGGGTGGGCTCGCAGCCCTTTAGCGTCGGGCTCGGGCGGGCCTTCGACGCAGTCAACGGGCTCGGGCTGGGCTCGGGCTCGAAAATGCGGCCCGTGCACAGCTGTACTGCGCACCTTTCGGATTTCACTCACCAAGCTCACCCCTAATGTGTTCAGGGAAAATGCTTGAAATGTATTATGGACAACGAATATCAGAAATCATATTTCGTTAAGTTATGCTTCTTCCCTTCCCGAGTACGTATAGCCCGATTAAAAAAAACAGAGACCTATTCTTTAGCATATACTCTTTAGCATCACGCAATGCTGCTTCTATAGTCACGGTATATTAAACTTGCATTTTACGAACCATTTGCGAATTCCACAACATCGTGAGAAAAGCAGTGAGTGGCCATCTAAGTGCACGTATGGACTGCATTTTACAAGGGTGAATTTTCAGGGCAAAAAAAAAGGGAAAAAAGCAGCAGCCAGATGACCCGGAAGTAATCGGAAGACAAAACAACAGCAATAATGAAATATAAATATGTCAGTATACTGACAACCTATGACTAAGCACACAACCTATAGATTGTCTCTTTTCATGTCTGAAAGCTAAATCAGGTAATTGTCTGTAGATCAAGAATCAGGCACATCTTCCGCGATCATGCGTCCTAGTGTGTCACCGCCTCATGCCTATCATTCTAAGCCATATTTTTATGTTTTAAGGTCTTGACGACGTGGTTCAATGGGTTTTTTTTCATGTTTGTCTGTCGCAACACCAATAAGGTGTCAGTGAGCACGACGTGTCGTTTTCGCATTGTTCAGTGTTAGCAAAGCGCCTTTCCGGTCTGAATTATATATGGCTTGCGCGGACGTCACTAAAGTAGCCACGTTGGAGCACCAATAGTGGGACGCGAACTGTGTCATGTCACGTCAGTGTTATCAATACATCGCGTGATGGTTCCTTCCGTTATTCATGCTCAGACGCCCAATAACGTTCCAGCGTCGTCGTTGTCAAACTGAAGCAGGGTTAATCGTCGCGTGATTATACGGTCATCTAATCCGCCATGTTGGAGCCATGGTGTGCTTCAGTGACGTCACGTGCAAGTAATCAATACGCGAAGTAAACGTATGTTGCGTTAATAGTTTCCTTCACGTCACTCTGAGAGAACTCTTGTGCATAGGATAGCTTTCCTGCAGGGCTCTTGCAAACACTGTAAACTCAATTTCACACTTAAGACAAGAGCTGTGGGATAGGTTGCGCTTGTGCCTGACTTAGCAAGGGCTGCCCACGTGCATCTTGAGCCCGAGTATCTGCACAAAAATACTTTAATTTTCATTCATTATGAAGGAGATAACCAGCGTCCCGTCATATGAAGGGAGTTCACACCAAAACGACGAAAGGACGCTGACACAAACTGAGAAACCATTCGTCGACTCTTATCGATGTGAAAATAGGCGCCCAAAGCACCCTTACTTTTGAGATCCTTCGTGATGATAACGACGTTATTTACCATCAGCTTTATCGGGCTTACGCTTGTTGACGCGATTCTGACGTAACCATCATCGAACATGATTAACGGTCACCATGTGTACCAGGCGCTTCTAATCTGTAAAAGGCCAGCCATTTTGCCCCCCCACAATAGCACTGTCAGTTCACACTGGTGCTTCGCGGCTGTCGGCGGCAGGCACTTAGTTCTGAAAGCAAACGGAAGGAAGCCCAGTCCATTACGAAGCTAGCTATCTCCTGCGAGCTGTATTTTCAGCATAGTTTGAGCAAGCGGACAAGTATGTGTCATCCCAACGTCGTGGATTTCTCATGGAACGTCGCCTTCTATATTAGGTGCGACGGAAGCATCTCCTCGCAGTCTCAATGAGAGTGTCACTTCCATTGCGTGCACTTGCATTGAAAAGAATGTCGTTAAGGCAGCTATTTATTTGCTACCACGCCGCTGACCATAAACGAGCGACGTGATCCCTGGTGTCGGCACGTGTATTTATTAAGAACTATAGGGTGAATGATGTTACGTTGATGGCTGCATGCCAGTACCCGTCCTGCTACGGATAGTGACAATTGATGATGGAATTACACTGGAAACATTTCTTATTTCGCGGCAATGACAGCGAGATTCTGTACCACGGTTTTACGGACAGCCCTTTTGTCTTAGCTTCAATTGGAATAATTTGGTTTTTTTTTTCTTTTTTTTTAATTTAGACCGCTCGATTTGATTCACCACGTAAAAAGCCATTGCAAAGACAACTAAGGCTGTCGTATTTCGTGTTACACAGATGAATGCACCACTATATATAGTTGATAACATAGTATTCGAAAATGTTGAACTGGTTGTTTTAAAAGCGGCAAAAACTTTGGTGTAACTTGCATACATATTTCTCATCATATGCCCAAGCGAATCGCCCACACTCCTTTATATGTTCTGTACATTCATAAATTCATTTTTAGATACATGAACGTAAAACCTCATTTCTATACATATAGATTACCTTGCAGCTGTATGGTTTCCGGCTCCAATTGTGACAATCAGATATATAGGTCAAGGTGATGCAAAACGAAGGCACGGTGCAATACGCAACATTTTGACCTTTCTGTCATGCATACCTAAAACAAAAACGTGCTTTTGTCTCTTTTTTTTTCTTCTTCATCGACAAGTGCCAGTAGTTGTCCGTTTTCTGGCTTGACTGCGTGACTGTTTTCGACAAAGATATCATCACTGCCTACCTATGCTAATATTCCTGCTGTCTGTATTCTCAATGTCAAATTTACAAGGTGTGTTATGTTCAGTGTTACAAAAAAAATGAATGCAACAAACCTTTAAACCTGCATTCAGTATCCGTGAGCTTTAGCAGTGTTAAATGGAAAAGACCCCACGTTCCGTGCGCACCTATAGGTACCCAAGGCCTTCCATTAATGCGACTGTGTATCTGAAGAATTCACCTTTTAAGAGACAGTTGCTATAGGGTGCTCAAGTTCCTCTTCTCGGGCTGTTTGTATGCTTCTCGATAAAGTGATAACAATGTAGCCGCAAGGACAGTTCTCCAACAAAACATTTAGGAATCGAAAAATATTATATCCGTTATGCACCAGTCGTGATACGCACGACGTTTGAACACCGCGGCTGTATTTCTCTTTATATTAACCTGCGCACCATTATCACAAGAAAACACATGGATTCAAGAAATCCGCGCAGGGTTTAGGTGTTTAGAGCGAGGAGATTTAAAAATAATTGCCCGAATAGAAATTATGCATCAAGAGTGAAGTCGTACCCACACTTAAGATGGCGGCCGCGGCCGCCATCATTTTAGGGGCAGAATAAAACGTTAGCTCGCAGCGAAGAAAAGGCAGCAGCGTTTTCGTCCTACGCCCTACAAGTTTAATACGTCAAATTTTTCGGCACAGATACTGCTCAATGTGTGTCTTCGTTTTTCTCAGGCAACTTTTGCCAAGCACCGTCTTGGCAATTTTTTTTATCAATATTCATCTCGATATGTTACGGCAACAACGATCTCTTATTTTAGAATGAACCTAGCATTTACATTACCAAACGAAACAACTTTTCAGGGCACCACCTGAAAAGATATGTTTCCCAGATTAAGGGTGGGCCAGTGCCTGCTTCACTTTAGCCCGTAAGGCGATACGACATCTTCCCCTCCAGCATTACTTTAAAACCTCCTTGGTTTAGGCGTTGGTTTAGAGCTGCTGTTCTGTGCGAGCGTCCTTCCACAACACGCTGTGCGGCTGACTGTATCCCGGCAGGAGCTGCGACTCCTTGATGATGCTGCAGACGCGAGGCGCGTCCTCTGCCGACGTCCTGTAGTGAACCGGCGGGAAGCCCGTTCCGTTGAAGCCACATGTCCTTGACCAGCCCGTAGGCACCAACGTTGTCCATGAGGAGCCACTCGCCCACGGACACCTCGAAGAAGGGCACGTGGTCCTCGAACTTGTCCATGGGGTGGCACGTGGCGCCCCACAGCGTCGTCAGTTGGTTGTAGGGGCGCTCGTGCGGCGGCTGTAAAAGTGTTTGTCTTTATTATTGGCGCAAGCAAGGTTTGGCACTCTTGTTTCTCTTCCAAGCACTTCCAGTGGAAAACTTACTTCCCGTTTCCCCAATATTATTCGGAAAATGTGATTTGAAAAATCACATTTTGATAACAATGTGATTGTGAACAATATCACATCACATTGATACACAATGTGATAACAATGTGATAACAATGTGTTTGATAACACCTCCCCGAAGCGAATCGTGAGGAAATGCGAATGCATTTCGCGCGCGCTTCACTCCATTTATATATGGTGGTTGTGGTTCGAAGAAGGAAAAGGTGCCTAATTTCTAGCCCGGTCGGGAGCACGGCGCAGCGCCTGTTTTTTTTTTTTTAATCGCGGGAGCTTCGCCGAGCTGCGATGCGAGCGCCCTCACGCGCCAGAGCACGCTCCTCCTCTCCACTTTGCTAGGGGCAGGATAAGCGCGCGCGCCCGCAGCTGTTGCTATGGGAGAGGGAGTGAGAGCGGAGAGATACCGCCGGCGCGCGGACACCTCCTCAACCTATCCTCCTCCCCGCGGACGCCGCCGCCGGATGCCTGACATAGCCCGACTATGAAATGCATTCGCATTTAAAAAAAAACATACAATGCGCGGGGCGACGTTATCAATTCGCACTTTATACGGAATATGACGGCGACGCCAACGCCAAAGGCCCGTCGATACTGTCCTATAATTTATATCGCTATAAAACTGGCATGAAACTCGATGTTTTGGTTCAAGACAAGGGTTATGTTGGATACATATGATATTGGACCAAACATTTACGTAAGATAAGGGCCGATTCCCGGTCAGGACGATTAAAAAAAAATAATTGAAGAATTTCATTAAAAAAGCCAGACTTTTTTTAGTGAGCAGCTGGGATCGTTGGGGCACCTGGCGGTGCAGATCTCAACCACGGGCTTCTTTCTACGCGGCCTCTGGGATCCGCTTCGGCATTTCGACAAAACACTAAGATAACCCGAGGAATATACCAGAGAACATGAACGCCGACGTGTGAGTGCCACTTCAAGACATCAACGTCAACGCATCGGGTCGCCTCCAATGTTTTCGACGATTGTTTTAGACGCAACTTTGATATGGATTGAGGGCTAAAGGCAGATAATCTCTGCCTGACAGTGCGCCTGGCGTGTAATTTTCATTCCGCAGATGCTGCCACACGTGAGAGCGAAAAGGGTGGGCAAGGAGTAGAAGTGGCGACCGTGAACTGGTGAATACAGGATGGTTTATAAGAGCGGAGCTGTTTACACCGAGCTTCAGTCCGTAATCCGTGAACAAAAGCTATCCTCATCATGAACCGGCATGCGCTCTGGTCGTCCTCGTCTCCATCTTCTGCTTCGTTCAGAGAACTCGTGCGCCGATTTGTCCGGCGCATGATTCTGATAACTGTGATGGGTGAGAGAACGAGAACAGAGAGAAAAAGAAAGAAAGACAGGGAGAGAGAAAGAGAATTCTTGGTGAAGAAAAATTTCTTCGCGGGATTTGAAACCGCGTACCCACGATACGAAGGCGAGCATCTTAACCACTCCGCCATCCAAGCACGCTAGCAGAGCATAACATAGCCTTGTATAGTGCAGTATAGTAAGGTGGTAGGAAAAGAAAGTGAGGGTGAGGAAGCGAGATGCGAGAGTGAGGAGGAGGGAAAGAAGGAAGGGAGAGAGTAAAGCATATCACAGAAAAAAAATAGGGAAAAAAGGAAGAAAGACAGAAAGAGAAATAGAGGGAGAGAGAACGAGAAAAATAAACGGAAACAAGGAAGTCCGCCCAGCTCCGCTGTTCCTTCAGGCTTGGCACCATGAGTGCGAAGCTGTCTCAAGCTTTCTTTGCAGCAGGAGCTAGTCCACTCACGTAAGGAGCTTCGAACTCCTCTGGATTGAAACACGTTTATTGTAAAAAAAAAAAGTGTTAGGCAGATGATTAAGTGCCCTCATGTATAACATTAAATACGTAGTTGTGTATCTTAGTTTACTGAACAAACCTTATCGCAAGCACAGCCGAACAATCTTTACAGCTTTGTTGCGATGTTAATACCTGTAGCAGTATACAAATAAATAGGCAGTACACTACAGAGAACGCCGAAACGACACAACACCGCTCGCGTGCACGACCTGGCTCAGGCACGTCATGCGCACGTGACCTTGCGTGCGCATGACACCTCCTCGCATAATGGTTTCGCGGCTCCTATAAGTATATCAGCGTTCTTATAGCTTTGCCGCTCCAAAATCGAAGCTATAAGGAGAGAACATAACGTGCCCATTCTCATATTTTGATATGCCTTTTATATGCAACGAAATTTTTCAGCAGAATATATCTCTGATGAGAAATTGTGGACCCATCTGATTGCGCTTAGGTGTTTTACAAAAAAAAAGTATCAAAAAACACCAGGCCGGCACCGAAGCGAAAGGTGGGAGAGCGGCCTTTCTACAGCATTTTGTAAACACTCCTTGGGGCAACTACTACAAGTGCACTTTCATGGGACTCACTTCAACATAAATCATCATAATTTTTGTGAAGTAGGGAAGCACCCACTGCGCCATTACTCGTTTCTTTGCGGAGAAAAGAGGTGCCTGCTACATCTCTGGATGGCATCATGCGCACTTTGTTGATGCTGGGGCTGATGACGATAAAGAATGATAATGGAGCCTATTGTAATGGATTGTAAGCTTTAAACGATCCACCCGTTATGCAATTCGCATTGTTTGAAGCCTGGGTGTTATTTTGCTCTACCACCACGCTATACTACATTTGATAACGTGGTTTCTTCCCCGATATGAAGCATGTGTGGGGTCTTTTTTGCGAAGTAGCATTAAGCACCGGCGTGATTATGTGGTAGATTACCAGACTGACACGCAGAGGCACCGGGTTCAAATCGCATTCTATCCTGTACATTTTTTTTTCTCGTTTCATGTGTTCCTTATTTAGCGCCATAGTGGTTACGGACAACGGCGGCGGCGGCAGACAACTACAACACTGCTACTGTGGTCTCAAAACAGCTTTCGCTCTAGAAAATTGTGCACGGAAGTACCATGTAGGTTTTTCTTACGCTGAGAGGATGGTATTTGATGCCAAGGGCCTCGTAGTTTTCCCGTGGAATGGAGTTCTCTCTGCTATCATTGATGTAAACGTCGTGGTAGGGGCGAAGTTCTCCTGCAAGCATGAAAAAAAAAAGAAAAAAAAGTTGTTTCACGAGAATGGCATGCAGTTTTTTAGAAGAGGGGCATGGGTGGATGGATAAACTTTATTGGGGTGCATTTTTTGTTTCCTTTATGTTGGCAATTACCGAAAATATTGGCACAAGATGCCTATAAGAGTTGAAACGCAAAAACAGCCATGTAAGTAGGCTTAAGTTCCCGTCAGGAAACACCGAGCGGTCATGATTTATTTTGACTCTCCCAATGTGTGGCTCCTCATGGTTATATTGTTACTTCGGCATGTAAAAACCTCATAATTTAATTTTTAAGTGAGGCCTTATAGCTCACAGATTTCCGGGGCGGCGTTGTACTCGAAAAAAAAAACCGACACCGGCGAGCGTACAGAAATGGGACCTTCGAAGTTCCACCGGTCACACGCTTATATATGCGTTGTTTTCCATTGATTGATGCTCTCTCGATCGTGCTCTTGTCGATGATCAGCCGTCTCTGATATGGCAATCTGCTCTTTTATCGAGGTCACTTTTAATAATAATAATATCTTGGGTTTTACGTCCCAAAACCACCATATGATTATGAGAGACGCCGTAGTGGAGGGCTCCGGAAATTTTGACCATCTGGTGTTCTTTAACGTGCACTGACATCGCACAGTACACGGGCCCCTACCATTTCGCCTCCATCGAAATGCGACCGCCGCGGCCGGGATCGAACCCGCGACCTTTGGGTCAGCAGCCGAGCACCGTAGCCACTGTTCCACCGAGGCGGACCGAGGTCACTTGTCGTTTCACATTGTCCCATTTCATTGTTGCCTGGATGTAAACGTGTGACCATCGTTGTAGCATGCAGCAACTTAAGTGTTGCGTTGATGATGATGATTAGTGGGATTTTGTGGCGCAAGGGCCATGGGTGGCCAAAGAGCGCCATGTCTTTGATGTGGTGTTAGCGATATGGCCAGTGATTTCGATGACAGGGTCTATTATGGCTGTATAGAGGCATAAAATCACGCGCTATATAGAAGCGTAAAAGCTGTGTATAAGTATGAAATTATGGCGGCGATACGTAATGTGATCTATGGATTGGAATGAGTTGCAAGTGAGTAGGATAAGTGTTGTGCTGCTAAGCACTTGAAGGAAGGTACAATTCTCGGAATGGAGGAAAGGAGATTAAGGTCACAAAGGAGCGTTGCGTAATGCGATGCAAAGAAAGAAAGAAAGAACGAACGAACGAGAGAAAGAAAGAACGAGAGAAAGAAAGAAAGAAAGAAAGAAAGAAAGAAAGAAAGAAAGAAAGAAAGAAAGAAAGAAAGAAAGAAAGAAAGAAAGAAAGAAAGAAAGAAAGAAAGAAAGAAAGAAAGAAAGAAAGAAAGAAAGAAAGAAAGAAAGAAGTACGTCAGGCACTCACACGCCAAGATTCGCTTGTCCCATTTCCTCGATAGGAAAAGGGCTTCTGAAGTATTAATAAAGACGATAGTCTTTCTTGGGATACTTGAACGGAGAAATTTTGGTCTGTCTGTCTGTCTGTCTGTCTGTCTGTCTGTCTGTCTGTCACACGATTCAGCCACCCGGCCAAAGTTTAAGCACTTGCTGAACGCCCAGCCATCTTGAACTGGTAGCTGCCTTCATACTAGTGAACATTGTCTATCAAAAAGCAAATATTACGCATATCTGAGGCGCAACATCAATACGTAAGTATTAGGTGGTGTGTTCCTTTACTAGAAAATACATAGATACGTAATTCTAAAGACCCAAGTGTTTCTTAGGCTGCGCTGAAAATGCGAGGTTATGCACGAAAAAGCCCTCTGCCGACGATATGGTGCAGCCACCTAGCATTGGACCCTGGGTTCTGCACACGCTCATGTTTCCCGACGGCCGGCAGAGACTCTCGTATTTCGACGACATTTGCAGCCAAGCACGCAGATACGCGGCCAATTTTCTCTTTTACAACGTTGCAGCCGTGTCGAGAACTCCGCAGTAGGCTTGAAAAGGGTGCTTATCACGTCTCCACTTAAAGTGCAACGACCTTTATGTCGCGTGTTTTAAATATTATCAACTATTAACTCCATAGCGGCAAAGAGCTCGTTGCGCAGATATTCCAGGGTCGGTGTAGTTGGTGGTGAGCGAAACATCATCAGTTTGACCGTGACCGGAACATCGAGAAAGATGGAAATAAGATAAATAATCAAAATATTTGGTTCGAGTGAGAACTGAACTCAGGCCAATTGCATGTGCAGTCAGGTGTACCACAGAGCTATGCTATTGCTTAAAACGGTCTCGAAAAAATATAAACACTACATGAATGTCATTTAGTGGGAGGAGTGACCTTACAACGCATGTAATATTGCGTGGCAGAAGCGTAGAATCGCCCCAGGCGTCAAACATGTGAATTGCGCGAAGAGTGCTTGTTTTAAAGGTCCCACCCATTGCAAAGCGCTCAGACATTGGTAGGTCACCACCTTCAAAAACGCATTTTTTGAAAAAAATTGAGTTGTTGGGATTTTTTTATTTTCAAGTTCCCTGTCAATTCAAGAAGATTTAGAAAAAAAATAATGCAGTTATATTAAGCCATTTGAAAGTTATGACCATTTTTTCAACACCTGCTGGACACATCCGAAACTGAAGGATTCCGATTCGACATCTACCATCTCGTCAGAAATGTTTTTCGCGTACATATTACGTAATGCTAAGGTGTTTAAGAACATTCTAAAGCTTGTAGAACATGATGTTTTCAATTTATTTTAAAATTTCCTCTACTCGGCTGCGGCACTCTATTGTTTAAGTTGCGTGTGCTCTCACTCGGCAGTCTGTGTTCTTTTTGTGTGCCATTTCGAGCTCTTGGACTTAGTTCTGGGTTTTCAAGGAGAAAGTTATAGTATTTCATGAAACATGGCGAAGTATAGAACGAAACAGAAGCGTTTATGAAAGTAAAAGAATCAATATTCCAAGTGTGGACCAACTGTGGAACACGGGGATGAGAGTCAGCTGGAGACACGAAACGAGCTAGGAAAAAAATGTGTGCTTCATCTCGCTCAAAAGAAGATTCTGCCGCTTCAAAAGAGGTCCCAAGCTATAAGCCTGGTGAATTTGAGGTCTATTGAATGTTTCTTTGTTTCATAGACATTCGGTTCAAATCTTTAAAGCCATTTTTCTCAAAATGTGATTTTTTGCTTCCTACAGTTACGCGAACAATGATAACCGTTTTTCTAATAAATATTTTCGCATAAAATTTTTTTGTGCTGTTTCTTTATAGGTGGAGCTGTGCATTCAAGCAGAATTATTGAAAACTAGCGGTAACTTTTTGTACAGTGGCCAACTGTGAGCAAAGCAAACCTGCCAAATATCAACTTTTTCAGTCTTTTTATGATAACGCACCCAAGCTTAGAGATATGATGATCGTGGAGGTTAGATGCACAGAACGTTGTCCTCACTACGTAGTTGCCAAGGCGCGTTTGAATTGCAACAAGGGATTTTAGTTATGACTGTTCGCGCAACATGCATATTTTGGCACATTTTGATTTTTATAAATTTTATGTTTTTGATTTTTATCTATTTCATAATCATAAACCTTAAATTTACCGAAGCCCAACAATCCAAAACCATAATTATAACTTTTGGACCAAAACGGTAAAAGTTTTTCTCGAAGGTGGTGACCTACCTTATTAAATTATCATCAGCTCATCAACAGAGTGAGCAGCTGCGCAGGCTCGCGTGTTGCCTCACGGACGTGTAGTCGCCGATTCGCAAAAGGAAGAAGTACGGCCTCGTGGGAATTTAACATTTGTAATTCCAGGAGACATTCTAGGACGGTTTGAAACGACCAATGTTACGCACGGTCCAATCTTACGCACGGACCGGACGGCACGGTTGAAGCATGCACCGAGAACCGATGCAAGGCTACCAATTGAGAAGGCGATGCGCACGGGGCTCGATTACGCTATCGCGTCCTACTCTTGAAAGCGAAGCTCAAGCGTCCTCACAAGTTTTTGCTTGGATGTGATAGCTTGTTAGTTATGCTTTCAAACAGGCTACGAACACAGCAGCAAGCATGTTTTGACGACGAGCTGTACGTCTAACACTTTTCGTAATGGTAACCTCCACCCCCTGCCCTCCTTCACTGATGTCACTGCGAAACAGCCTCAGCGATGGCTTATGAAATCAACGTTGTGAAATATACCATCGACGCTCGTTTGCCGCGTCCTCTTGGCGACCACCTTGACAGCCAGCGTAAATGATGACGTCACCATGAACTGCCCCGGTTCGGCGAGTATGTGTGTGCCGCCAGAACTCGGGAAGTGCTCGTCCAAGGCTGAGCGCACAGTTTCGCACACCTGCGCAGAGCAAAACACTTTATTCTCTATTCCTTCATTTCCGTTCATCCAGCTGTACAGATGTCAGCGTACGTCGAGCGCTGCCTCTACTGCTCGTAAAGCATAAACACGTGCCTCCATCGGCAGCTGGTAGATAGCTCCCTCTTTCTTTCTCTATCTCTCTCTCTCTCTGCTATTTCGCTTTATGCTATTACTGACGTGTCTTAACAAAGAGTCATTTGCGTTACCACAGAAGTCCATAATCATCCTACGAATGGGACATGCCACTACGTCAAACGCTCTTCCACACCCGTTCCCCCCTAACAGCATATACACCATTGGCGTAGCCCACCTAACGCTTCCCCCCACCCCGCGGAAAATTTTCAAGTTCGCATGTGTATATATACAAGCACACATGCAAACCATGCATGAACATAATACATAAAGTTTGGTTGAACCTTCTCTGCCTCCCCCCCCCCCCCCCAAAAAAAAAGAAATAAATTCCGGCTATGACCCTGATACAAACAGCTCTTTGTTCAGAACTACAAGCTGCGAATTACATTCGTACTGCTCTCGCTACAAGACTATCACACTTAAAAACACTGTAGTCTATTCGCTTTTAACCACCATGTTCTTCCCGTCGACCGACGCAATCAGCCTGCTATTGTCTAAGTGGTGTTTGTTTGTTTATTCATTATCCAATTTTTTGCACCATCAATCCACGAAGACCTTCTTTGAGAAAGGGGACCCAAAGTTCAGGAATGCTGTTTGCCGTCCTCGCTAAAGAGCGCGAGTGAGCTTCCAGAGAACCGAAAGAAGGTTTCAGTGTTTTAGTATGGGCGAAGTTCTACCTTGTATGGTACTTCTAAAGCTACCTGTATTACAGGCTAGCTTTGGCAGCCTTAACATCAATTGTCTCATAGCTAAATCAGCCTTAATTTCTTTGCTCATTCGCACGCTCATCGTGTTCATGTGCCATTTAGACGAAGACAGGTATTGCTTGTTTCGCACTCAGTCTTTACAGGGCTTAAATAGAGGAACAGGGCAAATCACAGGAAAGTGAAGCACGCAGGACACAACGCCACGTCGCCTTTTCCGTATTTTTCCCTGTTCTGCCATAATGTTCATGAACCAACTAGCCCACCTAAAAACCCTGGTCCTTACAGGGGCTACAATGTATCAGCACTGGAGCGACAAACAACCTTCCAGCAAGTTTTCAAAGGCCGCGTTCAGCAAGGAAGATTTCCTTAAAAAGCGGCTTGTACGTGACAACTCACATTGCAATAGCCAAAGATATGAACCCTATAAACATGTATTTGCACGTCAAGAAAGTAATTAGTACGTACTTCAATGCGCCTATATCACTGATATAATTTCAAAAAATTAAGGCAGCTTCGCACTAGTGGCGCCAAGCCTGAAGAAAGTCCGAAGCTGGGCAGCCTTTTTTTTTCTATCCAGTTTTATCTTTATTTTTGTAGTTTCCAGTGTTTTCTGTCTTTTTCGCTTTATTTCAGTTTGTTTCTATTTTTATTTTTATTTTTCTTCCTATCTTTTCTCCGTTCTTTCTCTGTCTTTCTATTTCTCTCTTGCCTCCTGTTTTCTTTCAATTTTTATACGTGATTTTATTTAAAGTGATCCGCAGTTAATATCATCATCAAGGCGCTCGAAGAACAATAGCAAGAAGGCGCGAGTGCGCCCTTAATAGGCTGCAGCTGACTATGCCATTTGTGGTTTTTCCTGCGTTAAAATTATCATGAAGGCGCTCGAAGAACAAGAGGAAGAAGACGTCTCTTTGGCGCGAGCGCGCGCTCAGATGGCTATGCTTTACGTGGTTTTGCCTGTGTTGCACCAAGCAACGACGACAGCATACGACAGCCTGCCCCCCTAAAGTGTTCCGCACTTAATAAAACCTACTAGTCATATTCGCTTACAAACATCTATCCAACACGCATCAGGCAACCATATGTTTAAAACAGGTTTCCAACTGCATGTTAACATGTATGTACAAAAAAAATTATTGATGCACATCGTAATGCGTTGGTATAGCCGACCAAATTCCGGCACAACGTACATGTCGTATTTTGATATTTTAACAGTATTCGAAAGAAAAAGAGTTTTCTAAGGCACAATCGTTTACAGCACGTGTAATATCTGTCTACTCATTCACAATATAATGATCTATTAATTAACCCCGGAAAATTGTGTTTTACGTGAAAAGAAAAATTTTGTAGAGAACTTGCCTTCATAACATCTGTAGCTGTCTATTCGTTCCTAGCAAAATACACTTTTTAATTCACGCTGGGAAATTATGCTTATACGGTCTTCGCTTTCTGAAATGTTGGCTTGGTTGGTTCGCGGATCAGGACCGGTCACATTCGCCGATTTCGAATGTTGTGCAAAACAGCGTTTGACTTTTCTAGCTTAGAAGGTTAAGAAACCTTTTGTCACAGCTGTTTACGCTGTTCTTTCTTTTTTTTCTTTTTTTTTTGTGTGAAGTTAAAATTATGCAACCGATAAAGTTAGATAACGTAAGTGGCGGATCTAAAGGCTTCCGTGTTTGTCTGTGTATAGTGGCTCTTACATAAGATCTGAAGGTTCATCGAAAGGAGCTGCTCATTTACACGTGCATTTATACATCGCTCCTTACTTGAATGAAGTTATCTCGCCTCCTCGTGCTTCCCAAAAATCCTCCTCCGATGTCGAGCACTGTCATGTTGATTCCCATCTCAGTAGCGAGATCGAAAAGGCGCCTCGCTTTTTCAATGGCGTTGCGGTAGCTCTCGGAACTGAAGTGTCTTCCGCCAATATGAAAGCTAAAAAAATGATAATAATAATAAATCAAGGCAGGAAACAGCAGTGCTTTTACCCAGTATAATTCTTTGTATTAGTTTCTATTACAAAGGGTATCCGAGTATTACAAATGGCCAATTTTGACGGCCCATACAGAGAGGTTATCGGGAAGCAGAACCAAGCGTACACGATGAATATGCAGCGTGTAAAGTGTAACCACTCTGCAACTTGCTTCCAAATGTGCATGTCACTTTCAACGAAGCTTCCCAGGGTGACACTACAAGGCTGGTTGCGTTGTTATGAGTGTATTCTCCTGAAAGCACTTCAAGAATGGTTGCTGGGCATTTGCTCTGCAACCACGCCAGCGCAAAGTTCACGCTTTCTGGCACCTCCTCATCGACAGCACAAAAGTTCGAAATCTCCAAACATTAGGTTACCTCGCAAACAAGTATGTACAGGAGCAGAAACAAACGTGAAACTGTGGGGATAGCACACTGGCAACTTTCTTTCCAGATGAGAAGCGGTCGCCTCGCATTGAAGGAATCCCAAGTTAGACTGATAGAAAGAGCAACTACACATCTTAACAGCGCAAAGCAACAAGAAAAAGGCTCCTAGAAAGGAACGGCGCTGTCTATGGGTCCCTTCCTTGTATGGGTGTTACTTCCTGCTTGTTAAGACGTCTAAATTCAGTTTTCATCAAGTAGCCCAAATTTGTTCGTTGAAAAGAAATAGGGAAATTTTATATTGTATATAGATTACGAGTTAAAATGGCGTGAGCGAGGCAAAGCTTGAAAAAATTATGACAACGATAGAGGAGGCCTTGTCAAGGTAAATTTACATCTTTTTAACAACACCTGCTACGTACATTCCGTCTGACAAATGGAGTCATAATGGCGTAACAAAATACTCTTGAGAATGCAAGCATGATACGAGCGCACAAATAACACCGACTTACGCAATGCCGACGACAGTGTGGCCTTGGTCAGTGGCAGCACGAAGGATTTTTTCGGCCTCGAGAAAACGACAGCCGTATTTTCGTGCCATTCGGTCTTCGTGATCTCCTGCTTGTGCTGAAAATCTCAGCAGGAGCCTGCATATATCGCAATTGACTGGTAAAACATTGGTTCATGATATGTAAAATCGTACAATGGAGTAATAGTCTTTCGATTCTCGATTCAAGGTATCGTTGAAAACTTCGAACAAAGTGACTGTCATACACAGAGAATGGGAACGAGAAAGAGAGAGAGGCAGTAAACCTGTAGTGATTGATTGAAAAGCTCCCTTAAATTTAAAGTAGTTGGGGCCCTTCGTCGTAGTCTTTATAAAATTTAGAACCTGCACACCGAGAATCTCCTATTTATGACATCTTCAGTGTGTAGACCTTGTTCATCATGTGACTGTATTATTCTTGTTGAAAAAGTTGAAGGACCAATCTCAACATGATCAATCATGATTTTAGAGTTGTCACTCATGATAAATATTATAACAGCTGCAAAAAGCTCATTTCTGTTTCGATCCTGGCATGCGAGGCAAAAAAAAACGTCTTTCAAAATTCCTGACTGGGAGCTTACAATAAGATAAATAAACAGCACTGCATGCGGAATTACGTCTTCTAAAATATCGACATGCTTAAGCTTTTGCGCAAAGTCTCACCCAGCAACAAGATTGTACCACTGACCTAGCATTCTTGTCCTTAATCTTCTGCAGTTCTTCCAAGCAGTCGAAGGTCATCAATGTGACACCTGAACTTTCAGCAAAGTCTAAGTGCGACGACTGCTTTGCAGGATTTGCGTAGATGATCCGGCTGGAATCGACTCCAGCACTCAGGACTGCTTGAATTTCTCTCTTTCAAGACAAAAAAAAATAATAAGTGAAAACTGGTTTTATTACGTTCTCAAAAAAAAAATACGTAGTCAAAACATTAGGTCACTCGGTATCGAAACGTAATTACTCCTGTATTTAGAAAATTAATGCAGTTACAACAAAGACTTGCGCCTTCTTCAAGTCTTCCTGAGCTTCCTTCAGTGACAATGAATGCAGTAGCTATGCTCAAAGTTTCAAGCTCGCATGCCTGTCAAATCATATATGGACAAGTGACAAAAAAAAAACATTGCCTTTAAAGCATTGCGATCCAGGCCAGTTGGTATAAGTTCATAATAACAGCGCAAATTCGTCAACAATTTTTGCTTGTTCTGACTTATGTACTCATGTAGTAACCATGGGTAGTCAAAATTAATCATCAGTGGGAAGAGCGCCATGTGACAGAGTGGTGTACGGCATGTCTGACTTGATATTGTAAAACAGCCTGTCCTTTTGCTTGTCGCCGAGTGAGCAATAAGATCGTCTCTTTTTTGCAGTGGTAATAACCATTATTTACGGCTTTGCACAATAATGTTTTTATTACTACTGCTACAAAGCAATCTATTTGCCCGCTAGACTAACCAAGAACAATCTGTATCAGGCGAAAAAAGCATTTAAAAGGCAATCTCTCTGTTTGTGTATATAAGCCATAACAAGCAAAGCTTTTAAACACACTCGCGCTGTTGTTATGAACCTATACCAGCTCTCCCGGATATTAATGCTTCTACAGATTTTAAAGGCATTCTCTTTTTTAATCACCTGTCCATCTGCTTTGCCGCCCTGCAAACTTCCTAGGCGGTCCGCGAAGACCTAATTCCCGCCAATAAATGGAACTCTTTCCCCATTGAAGTAGTGCACTGCAACAGCTCTAGTAATTAGTTCGCTATTGAACGATACATTTTTGTTTGTCAATATGCTGGACATATTTACATTATTCTTTCTCTCTAAGCAGAAGCTGTCCCTTTTGTAAGTGAATGTTTTATTTGTATTTTGTTGACGCGATTGCAATGGGCGATGTTTGGCAGCTCTGCTCTTGTAAAATTGATAGCTAGCTTTTTATTTTGGTCGTGATAGTTTTTCTTACCTTGTTCGAACAGTCAAAGTTCACTCCTTCCATCGCCAAAGTTCGAATGACGATGCGATCGGTGCACGACTTTATTGCTGAGAAAAAGCAATAAAATCACATTTGCATCGTACCTAATGAATTACATTCATTGCGATCTGACAGGCTTGAGCTAGTTATTTAGTCTTAAGGTAACAAGGAAAAGATGCCACACACAATATATGTGAAAAGTGATTAATTGGTATTGAGCCACAGCAACTATAATGATTGCAGTAACCCGTGACTCTGTGGGGTTCGACTCATGCCAGTGCAATCGCGTAAGCTGTCCAGGGACAGACTTTCGAAAATGAAAAAAAAAGTTCCATTATTTCTTTTTCTTTGCTAAACTTTCGACTTTGTGAAATGACTGTGTGTTTATGCGGATAACGTGTACATATTTGGCGTGCAGGGATTGCTATTATTTTACGGAACTGTTCATTTTGTCATCTACCGAATGATGTAACTTCAATTCCTGTTGAATTTTTTTAGATGTGAAGCATCTTATGGCGAAGCTTAATCCGGTGGTGGTGGTGGTGGTGGTGTGCCGCGTGGCCTCCCTTACTGCGCATGCGCAAACCCTTTCAAAAAAAATAAAAATAAAAAACCTCCTCTCCCCCTTCTCTCCTCTAGGCATCCCTCCCCGCGGCAACCACACCCTCAATGCGCATGCGCCTCCCCTCCTCTCTCCCTCCTACGCTCCCCCCCTCTCTCCTCTGGGCATCCCTGCCCGCGGCGTCCACGCTCCCACTGCGCATGCGCGTCCCCCCTCTCTCTCTCCTACGCTCCCCCCCCTCTCGCCTCGCGACGCCGACGCAGGCAGCGTCTGCTAGCGAGTTTCTTGGTTGAAAAAACCGACTGCTCGCGCTGCACAACCGTTCACTGGCCACCCCGTATATATGGCAATGGATCTTGACCTGCAAGGTGGTGCCGGTGGGAGATTTCTCCTGTGTGTTGTTGAACAATAAAAATTCGCAGTGTGCGCGTTAACTAAAAGCGGACTGCGGGTCTCTGTGTCCAGTCGGAGTCTTCTGTCTCTCATTGCCCATTAGCAGCGATTGGCATGTTCCAGTAGGAAACAACACTCCATCACTGCGTGCTTTGCGCCTCCCCAGTTTTCTCTCCTGCGCAACGCTGCGATGAGCGCCAGCGTCAACGCCGCCACCAGTATAAGCGTTAGCGCCCGCTTCTTCACATCTACACATGGTTCCCTTTAGCGGGAGATGGTGTAAGTTTTTTTTATGAGCACAGTGACTCAGTAGTAGACATACTAGCTAAATATCATTCATGGGTGGCTAGTTAAACAATCACGCTATAACGTATTTTTATCCACCACGACGTAGTACCAGCGTACAGCGAGGCATACAAATAAATCAATAGTCTGTTTTAAAAAGTATAGGGAAAATAATAAGACTCCCCACCATGAGACTCAGAGAAATTGTCGATGCATGGTAATTACAATGCCGCGCTCTTGATCTCTCATCTAGACACACGTGTACATCTCATTAATAAATGCAACAGTCGAGCAGGCGACCTTTAACGTCTAATCGTTGTTACTTCTGGCTACCTTGTGCAGTCTAACGTAAATGAAGGTCCGCTGCGACAACAGAGGCATCTCGTCTTTTTCGAGTATACCCTGGTCAACGGCGAACGCTCTGAGAGAATTTGTGTTCACATCATTCATCTTTCCATCCATTTATTAACACGAAACTCTTTTATGCCAGGGTCTACCAATACTTCACCGATATTATTTCCGTTAAGGATGCGACGTCGGTAAAATACACACGAACACATGACAAAGAAAAACCAACAGAAAAAGTTTTGTTGATTTTGGTAACCTGGTAGTCGAGCCCACGACCTCTCAGCCCACGACGATAGACGCCGAGTGCTCTACCCACCGCGCTACCGACGCTCACGCATTAGGTTTCAAAAACGCGCCTTATATTTCTCGCAGCTCCCTTTCACTTGACCTTGGTTGGCGGGCGGCGGTGTCACCATCTGGGATCGGTGAAGTGAAGCACTGCGTCTCGACACTAACGAGCGCCGACAGGGAGCGCTTCGCTAGTTTCAGCTTTCGGTGCCGTCAGATACGCGCCAGTGGGAAGCGTAACGCAGTCCCGCGTGCACGGCTCGAGCCACCTACTCTGCCTATCGCGTTCCTGAAGCGGTGCGTGGTATACGCACGAGCACAGCGCAGGTTACCCAATTACTGGGGAGAGCAGACATTGGAGCTTCTATCTCCAAGAGACGACCCGTTGAATGAGCGCATAGCGTGTACCATTGTTATGTGCTTCTTGATGCCGTCTGTGTGCTGGATACAGTACATGTTCGGTCCAGGTGTACGCTAATGATTTCAGCGACGCCACGGGTTAAATCATCATCTTTGACGTTAGTCGTCGGGATGCAGGTGTTCCCCTTGGCATCAACATGGGTGCATCCGCTTCAAACGGTGCTATAGCTGCCAACCACCAACAGACATGGTGCAACATCTCATACATGAATGTACAATAAACAAAGCTCCACTCCAGTGAAGACACGGTTCACTTTCGTGTTATATCAATTCCTATGACGGAGGTACCATGTTTTTTTTTTCCTTTTTTTGTCTGCTTAAATTTGTGCATTAAGAAGCATGACCATGGATGCATGGTCATTTCTCCTACACGTCTGGATCGCGTAATTGGAATATGAATGAAGTGTTACAAATTTTATCAAAATGCGACAACAGCCACGTTGCTTCGCCACTCTATTTTGGTCTCAGAATACTGCAGGTTATACACAGTGAATAGACCTCTTTCGGGGTACGACAAAGCTGACGTCACTGGCGCACGTGCCACGGCGGCAGTTGGCCAAACACATCATCTGGTGAATTAGCGGAGTACAGTCGCGCGGTGCTATAGGGGCACGCTTTTTTTCTTTCTCTTTTTTTTTTTTGCACCTCTAACTTCATCTTACTGTTCCAAGATTAATAATAATATCTGGGGTTTTACGCCCCAAAACCGGAATATGATTATGAGAGACACCGTAGTGGAGGGCTTCGGAAATTTAGACCATCTGGTGTTCTTTAACGTGCAGTGGCATCGCACAGTACACGGGCCTCTGCCATTTTGCCTCCATCGAAATGCGACCACCGCGGCCGAG
The DNA here is from genome assembly GCA_030522465.1 of Rhipicephalus appendiculatus. Taxonomy (NCBI): domain Eukaryota; kingdom Metazoa; phylum Arthropoda; class Arachnida; order Ixodida; family Ixodidae; genus Rhipicephalus; species Rhipicephalus appendiculatus. The sequence goes on along the minus strand of JALIZH010018094.1, from coordinate 110,200 downwards.
ATCGAACCAGCGACCTTCGGGTCAGCAGCCGAGCACCATAACCACTGCTCCACCGCGGCAGACTTACTGTTGCAAGATTAGATTGGGTATTTGTGTGAGAGAACAAATAGGTGTGGTAAGCTACGTGACGAAAATTTTGCTCCACTGGCTTACTGTTTAACTTGGAGAAGTGGACCCACTGTGCGAGGAACAGCGGCATCGTCTTCGAAAATATGCCACGTTTGTTGTGGCGTGTAGTGTGCGTTGAAAGGCGTCGGCGATATTGCCTCACTTTTACGGACAGTGAAACTGACGATATTGTGTATTGTGAGTGCTCTGTGAACAACGATGCATCTTGTCTGCGAAAACATTGGCGCTCGTTGTGTCTCACAGGGGCCAGTTGAAGGGACCGGTTGTCGACGGAACATCAGGATTCGACATTTTAGTGAAGGTAAAAATTACACCATCTCCCGCTAAAGGGAACCATGTGTAGATGTGAAGCAGCAGGCGCTAACGCTTACACTGGCGGTGACGTTGACGCTGGCGCTCATCGCAGCGTTGCGCAGGAGAAAACTGGGGAGGCGCAAAGCAGGCAGTGATGGAGCAGTGTTTCCTACTGGAACATGCCAATCGCTGCTAATGGGCAATGAGAGACAGAAGACTCCGACTGGACACAGAGACCCGCACTCCGCTTTTAGTTAACGCGCACGCTGCGAATTTTTATTGTTCAACAACGCACAGGAGAAATCTCCCACCGGCACCACCTTGGAGGTCAAGATTCATTGCCATATATACGGGGTGGCCAGTGAACGGTTGTGCAGCGCGAGCAGTCGGTTTTTTCAACCAAGAAACTCGCTAGCAGACGCTGCCTGCGTCGGCGTCGCGAGGCGAGAGAGGGGGAGCGTAGGAGAGGAGAGAGAGGGGGTGACACGCATGCGCAGTGGGAGTGTGAACGCTGTGGGCAGGGATGCGTAGAGGAGAGAGGGGGGAGCGTAGGAGAGGAGAGAGGGGGGACGCGCATGCGCAGTGGGAATGTAGACGCCGCGGGCAGGGATGCCTAGAGGAGAGAGGGGGGGAGTGTAAGAGGGGAGAGAGAAGGGGAGGCGCATGCGCAGTGAGGGGTGGGGTTGCCGCGGGGAGGGACGCCTAGAGGAGAGAGAGGGGGGAGAGGAGGTTTTTTATTTTTATTTTTTTAAAGGGTTTGCGCATGCGCAGTAAGGGTGGGCACGCGGCACACCACCACCACCACCGGATTAAGCTTCGCCATAAGATGCTTCACATCTAAAATGGATTTGATGCGACGATATGCGAGTGCGTACATCTCAGCGTTTGCGCTGTGCGCCGAAAAAAAAGTTCTTTATCTCCGGGCTGAGAGGTACGACTGCGCATGAGCATTGCCGAAGCTAGATATATACGCTTCACCACGGCGAATACGCAAACCCATTAAAGCTATCACATTTTATCGGACAGCTCATACGTCTTAATGGTAAGGGCGGAGGTTTAGATTTTGTCATGTTTTTGTTAGCTTAGTTTTACAGCTCGATCTTTAGGAAATGACGATGCACATTCCACGTTTGTGTATCAAGTCTTAAGCAGTAAAGTAAGTATGCAAACACGTTGTAGGCATCAGATACAGCGAAGTAACCGCGCAAGATGTTATGTATATGACTAGGTTATCGTGTTTAAAATCGCGAAAACTACTCAGTGGTTCACCAGGAGCGCTGTTAGGGAGAATTTCGCTTTAATTTTTACGGGGTTTGTTAACTTCAACCCAGCGCACGGCAACAAGTGTTTCCTTCTTCTTTGTTTTTAACATTCATCTTCGATCACAATTTGGCGCCGTTAGTGAGGATATAATCCATGACCTCGCGCACAGCAGCTCAAAACCAAGTTGCCACCAATGCTGTGCCTCATTTAGAACTGCAGTGCAGATGTCGCGACGGAAATTGAGTACGTTCACATCCATGTCATGCAGATATTTCTCCAAACACCGATCATTGTGACAACGTACAAATTTCGCATGCGAAGAGCATTATTTTTTTTTATGGCGGTCATCTACGACGAGCAAATCACAAAGGTCATGCAGTTACTCTTCCTTTCAAAAGCTGTGACTTCGCAAAATAAAAATTTGCAGAAATCTCTATCGAAGGAATGCAGACACACGCAGCGCTGCTATGCAGAAACTTCGCGCCCGTGGAACATTTTTGCCATCCAGAGCCTGCTCCGAAGGCGGGACATGTGTGTTGGGTACTCGCAGTGACGTCCCATTGCTTGCAAAGAGCAAAAGGTTTATAGTCATGTAGGGAACACTGATAGCATGAATACAGTTGCTCGGGGAAATCGTTCTCAGACGTCTTTATCCAACTTTGATACGTTACCGTGGGCAAACAATTAGACTGGCGATCGAATATGAACAGCCTAGCCAAAACAAGTTTTAACGGAAGAGAACAACGCTCATCATGTCCATCATCAACGCTGAGACAGGGGAGACAAATGTTTGTCATGTTTCTTACCGAAATAGGGCGTCACCCGTGGCAGCTGCTGACGCCATAGTTCGAGCGTATTTTTCAGTTCAAACAGATCGCATATGAAGAAAGAATTGTCTTCCTCCTTGAGAGAAGAAGAAAAGCAAATGCAAGAGATGCTGCAGAAAAGAAAATAATCGTGAGGAAAAGTAAACCATACCTAACGCAACGTGAGAGCAACAACCTTGAAAGGGTTCCTAGGTGGTGTCATAGCACTTAATAACGCGCCGGGTACTACTTACTTTTTTCTGGTAATCACCTTTTGTATATAATTGACATTTTCATGGCATGAAAAACAGACGCCAACATGATGTCAATATAGGGAAACAGATACACTCCGTGCGCACGATTCACCCCTGTGAACATGTGAGCGCCGAAGGAAAAAAAATAACGAGGACACCACTGAAATTCCGAGCGTAGCCCAATTTTACCTTGTGGTTACCGTAAGTGGCATGAGTTACACAGAGAGAGAGTTACAGATTTGCTTGAAAGTGAACTCTGACCGCAGCATATTATCCTCGTTACAGTTGTTTCGTATCATGTGCTTTTAAAGGAATAAGTGAAAATGTCATGGGCGCAATTTTGTCAATTTGCTTCAGTTCTTTATTACAAATTACCTAAATGGTAACGGCTGCGTTTTAAAATGAGCCAATTGAAGTGAAATGCTGGTAATTCTATTTGATTTGCATCCTGCTTCAAGCAGGGATAATAAAGAAAACGTTCGAGATAAGTACAAACTCCCGGTATAATAAAATGAATGTTAACGTGCCCCATGTAGTCTAAAATGACACCAATCCTTCCTCAACGGTGTGTCTAATGTAGCAGGTTCGCTTTCTGGTCGTTAAATACTCATGTATCGATCGGCACCAAATTTTGTTACATGATATTGAATATGCTAAGAATCACAGGAAGGATCAGGTGACACGAAGATAACAATTACCGCTGGATAAACGTATACGAGTTAACCAGGCTTGTGTACACACCACTGTATGGTTTTAACTATATGGTCTTGACTATTCAAAGCAGGAATAATTAAGATCATACAGAGAAGTACACCCAAGCCTTGGAAAAGCTGGCACAAAATAGGTAGTGTCACTAAAACGATGATTGAAAGTACTTTTTCTACGATCGCTATAGTCCCAACCAATAACAGTGTAGGTATAGTATAGTTTAGCGAACTAACGGTAACACTTAGCCTTAACTGTTGTTCGGCGTATTTACCTGTGTCTCCGTCACTTTCGCTGCAACCTCACGGACACTGCATTCCTTGTGAACGAAGAAGCTTGCCTGCTTCTGCGCGACCATCTTGTCCTGTAACAATACCTTGGTTTTGGCGAGTTGGTCCATAACTATAGAGAAAACTTGAATAGCGCAAACGACGAAGACGAAACACATAATCCTCCACAGTGGGTGTGAGCCACAGCAGAAGGTCAACAAGAACAAGAACAAGAACAAGGACTGGCGCTTAAACTTGCAACTGACGTGTATTTGAAACGAAAAACATAATGTACCCGCCAGGCCCGTAGCCAGGGGGGGGGGGGGGGTGGAGGGGAGGCTAGCCCCCCCCCCCCCCGAAATTTGGAGGGAAAGGGGTGTTTTACGAGGAAAAATAATAAAAATTGGTGTTTTTCAAGGCTTTCAACAAGTGGGTCCCCCCAAAAAAATTCTTGGCTACGGGCCTGATACCCGTGCATCAAGCTGGTACATATACACACATCATCCCACAAGAGATTGCGTGGGTCAATCTTAGAACATGAAATTTGAAAACAAATCATCGTTCATCCGAATGCGTCGAAAGAAAAGCCACTTTATTTTCTTGCAACGCCAAAGATGGGAAGCTGACACACTTATCGCCTGCTTTCTTTATCAGGTATGCCTCGACGATTTCGCGTTCTGTTTTCGTTCAACCTTCTTTTAGAAAAGTGGCGTTCTGAAATAAAGGCGTACAAGCACATTGCTTGCATATGTTCTGCCAAGTGGCTACCAAATCCCTTCCTGTCATCACCATTTCATTTCAAATAAACGTCAGTTGCAAGTTTAAGCGCCAGTTATGTTGTTAGTGTTTCGTACTCGTCGTTTGCGCTTTTCAAGTTTTCTCCATCTTGTCTTACGCCACCGAAACACGTCAATCAGTGTTATTGCTTATAATGGCATGTACAAACGATGCTTTGAAGAACAGCCATTAAAAGAAAAAAATCTGCAGAGATATCTATGACGGTTCCCGTAATCCCACCTTTAGATTTTTTTTTCCTCCGTGCAAAGAGGGTTAAAATTATTAGCATAGTTCCGGAACAGCATTCTCCTCGGCTCGCCGAAGTCAAGCAAGAGTTTGGAGAGTAATTGTGTTTTGGTGAATGCGGAGATTTCTCAACGAATTATATGCTCATCCTTCTTACATTAAGTATGCGAAATGCTTACAGAAGACTATAATTAAAAACATATTCTATACATTAAAGATATTCGCAGCGAAGACATATTTGCTAGTGTGTGTGTGTGTGCGTGTGTGCGTGTGCGTGTGCGTGTGTGTGTGTGTGTGTGTGTGTGTGTGTGTGTGTGTGTGTGTGTGTGTGTGTGTGTGTGTGTGTGTGTGTGTGTGTGTGTGTGTGTGTGCATGTGTGTGTGTGTGTGTGTGTGTGTGTGTGTGTGTGTGTGTGTGCGTGTGTGCGCGTGTGCGTGCATGCGTGTGTGCGTGCGTGCGTGCGTGCGCGTTCGTTCATCTACATAGGCGTGAGCAGTGTACGCCGATAGGTGGAGCCAGATTTCACCACAGCAGCCTCCCCCCCTTCCCCCCCCGCCCCCCAATGATGGAGTCTGAATCAACAAGCTTCGCAATGAATGCAAAAATGAAAACAAAGTGATGACGTCCTTTTCACAACAGCCTGCTATTGGTCCCCCCGATTTTCCAGGGTAAAGGTGCGAAGTAAACAGTTCTTTGAAAAATCGGCGGTCCTCCCTTAAAATGGATTCAAACAGTCCATAGATTGTCTAAAAATTGATTTTTTCAGTCTATATAGACTGTTTAAATCCGTTTTTGTAAAGGCTCAACTGCTATTATCGCCAAAAATATATATAGCAATAACCTTGCACTTCAAACAATGACGGTACACGACCGTCAGGGTCATACAAAAAAAAAAAAGACTCGTAACTATCAATGAAGGACGCGAGCCGAAACAGGAAAGGACTTTTTTTTTTTTATCCTGTTCTGTCTCGAGTCCTTTCTTGATGGTTACGCGTTTTTTTTTTTTTTTTTTATTTCAATAAGCAAATACCAACTAGTCGAACAACATGTTTTACTAACCGACTGAGTAAACTTAGGAAGCAGTTTCTGGCATTCCCCTTCCCCCGCCCTCACCCCCCGTAACGATTAAACCCACCTCCTCCCCCTCCTGTGCGGTTTTATATAGCTGTCTTCATCTCGCAACTGCCATCGGTCACAACATGTGAGCTCAGCGATGTCCAACACGTGGTCCGCAAGAACTCCTGCTTCTAACCATTTAGTCCACGCACACATTCGTCGAGGAATTTCACTTCGAATGACCAACCGCATACGCTTACGTTTACTTCTTTTCGCTGAGTTTCTTCGTCTGAAAAGGTGTAGGCGAACGTGCATAGCTTTCCAATACTGTTCTCTTCACACCAGTGCAACGCCCGTGGGCTCCTAGAATATCTCAAAAGATTTCTAAAACATTTCGAAAAACTCGAGCGACCGACCGTCATCTCACCCGTATGAAGTTCGCTGTATTTTCCTGTGGATAATACACAGCTCCGTGGCTCCGGCTTCCTCTCTGCTGCCGCTATCGCCGTTCTGTGAGAGGAAACGGTGCACCTGGTTTACGACTTTGCCACGTATTTAAGAAATCACTTCGTTCCACCTTGTCAAACACGTTTCATTATTATTCATTTTGTCTTTTTTTTTTCTGATAATGAGCGGGAGCGCTGAGGACAACGGAAGTGAGGCTTCAAATAGGGCGCAGCTGCTAAAACGGAAATGAAAGCCCTGCTTGCCCGTGGTAAATGTTGAGGTGTACCTGTACATTAGAGGCGTTACCTATGCTTACCCTCGCCTTTTCTCTCCAAGAGCTGTTTCAGATTACCGTATTTTCCGGTGTATAAGACGAACTTTTTTTTTTATATTTTCGATGGTGCGCCGTATACAACGGTGCGTCTTATATATGCAAAAATCATGGGATTCTGCGAGACTACTATGTCGATATTTCATTCGTGAGTACGATAAACTCAGCGTGAGAGCATTCGTAGAAAGATATCTTGTTATAACAATGAAGCGGATGTGGTCTTAGATCTCAGCTACTTGCTGTTCAAGCACTGCGGCGACCACGGAGATTACGGGCGCAATAAAAGCTACCATCGTCACACAAACTATTGTATTGTTCGAATTGTTTGTTCTTAAACGAATCATTAAACCGACGGGAACTGAGGCAAGAAATAAAGAAGGGTACCACAACGTTTCATCGTAACGTTGTAGCACCCGCAATATCACCAGTTGCAGAAACGAAAGTACCACTTCGTTATCATCATCAGTTTTCGCGTGAGGCATCGCTCCAGTCTTGCAGTAGTCGCAGCTTCCGGCTTCCGGTCGCCATTAACGTTTTGTATGCGTTTGTGGTGTCAAACGTGCGGCGCGATCGTTGTTTGTGTGTTCCCGCCAAGCCTCATAATGACGTAGAGATAACGCCAACGATGTGCTCCAAGGTGCTTCCAACGCCGCGTAAAAGAGTTAGTCAGAGGCCGACAACGGCAGCCCCGTGATGCTGCCAACCGAGGCGGAAGAACTTTTGACAGTGCACCGGAGGATGTGGCTTCGAATCCCGTGGAATAAATATTGATTTTCTGCGTGTCAGGACAGCGTTATTTACAAGTTTTATACTGCTGCTTAGAGATATTAAACGCCGTGCGTCACTACGCATTTCGCAATGAACGTACTCTGCGTGCGTCATTGTGTTTTATCATGTAGACATTGTCAAAAATAGGTGCGTCTAATACTAAGGTGCGTGTTATATATATATATTTTTTTCCCGCCGAAGTCGTGAAAAGTAGGGGCTGCGTCTTATACGAAGGTGCGACTTATACACCGGAAAATACGGTAAGCATCAATTTCCAGGCATCAACTAGCGCCCCAACCCTCCCCGTGCCTACATACTATTTGCGCATCATAGCCTTTGACACAGCCTTAATGAAAACCAGCGGATATTGAACCCGACGAAGGTACAGGGTACGTTAACTGCACTGTTTTAAGTGTATTGTAGTAATTGTGACATAGATGTGAAGAAATTAACGTGGACGAAAAGAGAACTTTCCGCCGGCAAGGACCGAACCTGCGACCTCCACAACCGTAACAGCCTTTGCAGCTTTTGCGTCAATAAACCTAACCAACGAAACCATGTTTTAATGTTATAATATGCTTCCGTTCATTTTTTGTGGTTTGTCTGCCATTTAACATATTCAAGATTTTTCAAAACATGCGTGCCACATCCAGCAAGTTAGCGCAGGCGTGAGCAGTTTGAAACGCCGATCTTTTGCCTTTGCACGCGGGACATATACGCACATTGCTCGGTTTTTCTGTAGTTTATGTTCGTCGCATACTCTTCACTACACTCAGAACTGCTATTTTTAAGTGTACGCGAGGATACTCTTTAAACTATTGTTCCATGTGAACGAGATTCCTTATGAGTTCTTACTCTGCTCCAGGATTGAAAAGCCCAAGGCTTATGTCTGATTTGCTCAGTGATCTCCCCATGGCAGTATTAGTAATTCTATAAAACTCTTTCTGATTGTCTCTTCTATTTGGAGCGGATGTACTCTATATTATTTCACTATCTTGCACTTCGCAATAACAAAATTGTCTTCACTGTCAAGCTTCTGACTCAACTTCACAATTTACAGCGCTCCACTGAAGTTGTCTAAATATATATTTTTATAAATACCTTGCTTGGCCACCCTGTAAAGCTCTAACGTCCCTTTCTCTCGCATTTAAGTAATCCAAAGAATAATAATAATAATATCTGGGGTTTTACGTCCCAAAACCACGATATGATTATGAGAGACGCCGTAGTGGAGGGCTCCGGAAATTTTGACCATCTGGTGTTCTTTAACGTGCGCTGACATCGCACAGCACACGGGCCCCTACCATTTCGCCTCCATCGAAATGTGACCGCCGCGGCCGGGATCGAACCCGCGACCTTCGGGTCAGCAGCCGAGCACCGTAGCCACTGTTCCACCGAGGCGGACAATCCAAAGAACCGTCGTCTCTTTTATCGTAACATAACATATTGGTGCAAGATGTGCTGGGGAAACACGCGCAAGCGTACTGAGATGGGGTGACGAAATCGACCGAAACAATCGTGTAATGGAACAAAATAAGCACATCAAATACTTGATTGATTGATTGATTGATTGATTGATTGATTGATTGATTGATTGATTGATTGATTGATTGATTGATTGATTGATTGATTGATTGATTGATTGATTGTACATACAATTAAGTTTTGCACAAAGTATGCCCAGTTTGTTTGGACTCATAGCCATAATGTGTAGTATCGTTCTTTAATTAAATGTCATCCGTTAGAGGTTACAATATCGGACGCATCCACTTGTTTTTATTCTTGGCTGTGACTGCTTCTTATTGGCTAATCTATTGTAAACGGTCTATCGGTCAGCGCAAGCAGCGTCTTTGCCAATGGGTGGGAACAGACAGAATCTTCCAATATAATAATAGAAGTATTGGGGTTTACGTCCCAAAATCACAATATGATTCTGAGAGAGGCCGTAGTGAAGTGCTCCGGAAATTTCGACCACTTGGGGTTCTTCAACGTGCACCTAAACCTAAGCATACGGACCTGACGGAATCTTCTACGGTGTTATAGAACGTTGAAATCGGATTGCTTCTACGACGCGAAATGTGGCGTACAATCTCGAATGTACGCGTGCACTCTCGATTATGCTGGAATCTAGCGTGACGCACCTTTAAATAGCTGACGCAACATCTGAAGATCATGACTTTCGACGACGGAGGCCTGTGCTTGCCTGCCATGGCACTGTTAGTGTTACTTTCCTTGCTGTGCTCAAGTTCACCCGATAAAAAGTTCAATGCTTATTCGACAGCGTTTGCTGAGGTCTCCACTGTCCTCCCCACGTGGCATCTGGTGGAGATGCTTCTGTGTCCACGAACTTTGGGAAAGAGCCTTGGACAACTCCGTCCTCACGATCAATCAGCTAAGATTGGTCACGAGGACTCAGGACGCTGCTCCATCTCAAGGCATCCTGGACTAAGGGCGCCTCTCCTTAGCTGTCTTGTAATTAAAGATGCTTATTCTCTGTCTCAACGGGTCGGAAATCCCCGGCAAGCCGTGAACCAACCAGAGCCTAATTCTTTTCGGTACCTAGACGACCCGAGAAGAGATGTGGCCTTGCTGCGTAAGTTTCCCGCCATAAAGTCGGTATTTATTCGTTATAAGACGAAATTGTGCTGGCCTTCAGCGGTACATAGATTTTTTCTCGTTCACTTCGCTGGCTGCAGCGGTCGCGTTTGCGAAAGGAGCACGCTGCTCAAACATATAGAAGTAAAAACTGTGACATTTGTTAGTTCGTCCTCGTCCTGTGCGCACTTTCGCTTTCGTTTTGTACGTCCGTCTTTGTGTTTGAGCAGCGCGCTTTAAGTGTCGAGCTGTGACAGTTGTTAGTTCGCGCTCGTCCTGTGTGTGTTCTCTTGGTGCTTCCTTTGTGCTTGAGCAGAGAGAAAGAAGAAATATAGGAAAGGTAGGGAGGTTAACTAGACTATGTCCAGTTTGCTGTGCTTGAGCAGCCACTGCAAGTTTTGAGCTGCTTGCCGCTCTTCGTGTGACATTCCAATTTGTAGCTATCGCATTCATTGCTTCGCCCTTGCGGCGAAATTGGCCTTTGTTATGTGCTTGTTGATGCCATCTTTGCGCAGGGTTCACGACAGGCCCGTAGCCAAGAATTTTTTTCAAGGGGGGGGGGGGGGGGGGCACTTGTTGAAAGCCTTGAAAAACACCCATTTTTATTATTTTTCCTCGGTAAAACACCCCCCTTCCATCCGAATCTCGGATGGAGCCCGGGCCCTTAGCCCCCCCCCCCCCCCTGGCTACGGGCCTGGTTCACGATATGCTGTCTCCAGGTATATGTTCATGATGAAACAAGCGCAATATGCACGAAGACTCAGAACGCGCTTGTTTCATCATGAACCTATACCAACACGCCCAACTGGCAGTCATCCTAAATGTAATCTCCAGGTATATGTTAACTTCAGCTATTACAACGGTTAAATCATGATCGTGGGCGTTAGTCATCGGGATGGAGATGCACCAGTGTAGCGTCAACGTGGGTGCATCCACGTCAAACGGTGCTATAGCTGCCAAACACCAAGAGACATTTTGCAAACTCTCATATATCGATGCACAATTAACGCTCAACTACGTATGTGAAGACACGTTTCACTTTATTGTTACACTGATTCCTATGACGGAGGGTTCAGCGATGTTTTTACATGCGAAGCATCTTATGCTCGGGGCTCTGTCCGTCCCGCGTCCCCCGTCCCGCGTCCAGCGTCCCGCGTCCGGCCACTTTCATGAAGTAGGGAAGCACCCATTATGCGAACCAGAACACTGTAGTAATATGAAGGCCGTCAAACCTACTACAGTCATCAGAATCATGGCCGAGAGCACAGAGAGGCTGCTTAGCAATGGCTAGGCAGATGGTGTCTGTCGCCCAGGTTGACCCCATTCCTTGAGTCATGGCCGAGAGCACAGAGAGGCTACTTAGCAATGGCTAGGCAGGTGGTGTCTGTCGCCCAGGTTGACCCATTCCTTAATCTTGCTTGCATGTGTTTGGAGGGGGCTTAGTCCGTCCTTCCTTCCCGCGTCCCATACCACCACAGCGCATGCGTGTCCCCTCCCCTAGCCTCTACTCTAGGAATCATCTACTCTACGGAGCAGCGCCCGCGTCCCACAGCGCATGCATGTCCTCTGCCCCTCTCTCCTCTAGGAATCCTCTACTCTACGGAGCGGTCCCGCATCCCACACCCCCACAGCGCATGCACGTCCGTTCCCCCCTCTCTCTCTTCTCCTACGGTCCCTCCCCCCGTCCTTTCCTCTAGGAATCCTCTACGGAGCGGCGCGCACGACAGGTGGTGCGACAGCTGCAACTCCGCTGGGGGGCGCCACGGTAGTTCCGCGGTATGAAAATGACGGAGCGCGGGCGCCTCATTCTCTCTCCTGTGCAGCGCCGCGATGAGCGCCCGGACCGCTGCCGCGAAATGAGAGCGGCGACGTTCCTCCCTCTGAAGCTAATTATCTCCCCGCTGCTTCGCATCCACACATGGTTTCCCTTTAGCGGGAGATGGGGAGTTTTTTTTTTATTTGATCGACAAGTACCGGCAGTTGTCCGGTTTTTTTTTTTTTTTTTTTGCGTGAGTGCGTGACTATATTCGACAGAGCTACCATCATTTTCTACATATGCTATCGTTTCTGTTGTCTGTATTCGCAATGTCAAATTTACAAGGCATGCTATTTTCAGTGTTGAAAAAATGAAACCAAGGAATGCTTATACCTGAATTCGATATTTGTATGTATATTAGTGTTAAATAGAAGAGGAACCACGTTCCGTGCACACGTATACGTACCCAGGTCTTCCATAAATGCGTCTATATCTCTGCAAAATGCACCTTTCAGGAGACAGTTGCTATAAGATTGTGAAGTTTTTCTTTCCCGTTTGTTGCACCTTTCTCGATAAAGTGATAATATTTTTTGTTTTTTTTAAGATCCTAATATTTGTGACGAATATTGAGCGAACTACATTGAAAGTGTTCACTGCGATTGTATGTGGGCTCTGCTAAAACGAGAACTTTAGAACTTACCAAATGCAGGACTGCATATATGCATGCATTTTGTTTTTGTTTCTTAATGATTGCTTTATTTTTTCTATTCTAACAACCAAGTGGAAGGGGGTAGTCATCGCCAATAAATGGCGACAGCTCCTTTATTTATTCATTTTATTTCAATAAAACAAAATCTAGCCACAAGAGAAGTTGTTTAGCCAAGCATTTATGAATCGAAAAATGTTATATCCGTAACGCACTACTCGTGATACGATACTTGAACAGCGCTGCTGTATTTCCATTTATCGTAAACCCGCTTACGAATATTCCATAAAAACCATGGATTTAAGAGACCCGCACACGCTTTACGGGTTAGAGATGCTGATCTTGGCGAGTGTTTCCTTTCAAGACGCTCAGTGGTTGACCGTATCCCGGCAGGAGCTGTGACTCCTCGATGATGCTGCAGACGCGAGGTGCGTCGTCTGCTGAGGTCCTGTAGTGGACCGGCGGGAAGCCGATTCCGTTGAAGCCGCACACTTTGATTAGTCCATAGGCGCCGACGTTGTTAATGAGAAGCCACTCGCCCACGGACACCTCGAAGAAGGGCACGTGATCTTCGAACTTGTCCATGGGGTGGCACGTGGCGCCCCACAGCGTCGTCAGTTGGTTGTAGGGGCGCTTGTGCGGGGGGCTGTAAAATCATTCGTCCTTATTGGCGGCACGAGCAATGAGTGACTCTCTTGTTCCTCTTCCAAGCACTTTAGGTCAAACACTTATTTCCGGTTTTCCTAATGCTATTCAGAAAACCTGATTTAAAAGAAAAAACGTGCGATGCGCGGGGCAATGTTATCGATTCGTACTTTTTACGCAACATGAAGGCGACGGCAAAAACCCGTCGAGAGTGTCCGCTGTAAAACTGTCACAAATTATGCTGCTTTTTTTTGTTCAAGTCGAGAGTTGTATTGGATACATACGATATCAGAGCATACATTTACTGAAGTTCCAGTCGACAGAGAGATACAGTGGACCGCAAGCTGAGAGACCACTGGAGTTTTACAAGACTGTATGCGACTTTAAACGCACAGTAGATAACAAAACGGAGGGAGAAGGGTTTGAAGAACTAGTGCCAATAGAGTTAAGCTACTTGCTGACGGAAGAGACACTAGAAGATGAAGATAAAAGAAAAACGAACCCAAGCCGATGGAAGACCTGGAAAAAGAGCAAAGTTCCAGAAGTGGTTTGCGAATTTGACTGGCTGAGAAGATGGAGCGTGCTACCGACGCGTCAACGCCTCACAAAGTGGCACGTTGTGCCAAATGATAAGTGCGCGAATTGTGGAAAATCCGAGACCACTAAGCATGCGTTATTTGAATGCGTTGCTACCAAGGATGTATGGCACCTTGTTTGGCGCACCTTTGGAGTTAGGGCTACATCACTGTCGCAGAGGAAAAATGGCCTGTTTGCCCAATTGGTACTCTCAGTCACAATGTACGCGATCTGGAGACGTCGGTGCCAAGCAGAAGCTCGTCGACAACCACAGCGAGCAGCATTCCCGGTCTTACACCAAATATATCAAATTATTTTTGGATACCTAGTCGACGACCCCCCACAGCGCATGCGCTTCCCCTCTCTCTCTCCTCTCCTACGGTTCCCCCCCCGTTCTCTCCTCTAGTAATCATCTACGGAGCGGCGCGCGACAGGTGGTGCGACAGCTGCATACTCCGCTGGGGGCACCACGGTGTAAAAATGACGGAGCGCGCCTCAATCTCTCTCCTGTGCAGCGCCGCGATGAGCGCTCGGGCCGCTGCCGCGAAATGAGAGCGGCGATGTTTCTCCCGCTCAAGCTAACCATTTCCCCGCTGCTTCGCATCCACACATGGTTCCCTTTAGCGGGAGATGGGGAAGTTTTTTTTTTTTTTTTTTTTTTTTTTTTTTTTTTTTTCCGAACACTGCTTTAGGTGCAACCTTGTTACGAATGGACGGGTTAAAGGCACAGAATCACTGCCTGACAGTATACGCCTGGCGCGGTTTTCATTCCACAGATACTGTCCCGCGCGAGAGCGAAAGGGGCGGGCGAGGATGAAAATAGGTGACTGTTGACTGGAGAACACCATGCTTTTTAGCAGCGGAGCGTCAGTCCGTTATCTGTTAACAAAAAAAACTATCTTCATCGTGAACCGGCACGCGCGCTCTTCGTCCTTTCCTTCATCTTCTGCTTCGGTCACAGAACACGTGTGCCGATTGTGATAACTCTGATAGGTTAGAGCGCGAGTACAGAGAAAGAGAGAAAGAGAAAGGGGAAGGTAGAATTTTCGTCGAAAAAAAGTTTCTTGATGGGATTCGAAGCCGCGCGTACCCACACTCCGATGGCGAGCATCGTAACCACTTGGCTATCCAGGCACTAAAAGCATAGCATAGCCTGTATGGTATAATGGGAAAGCTAAGTGATGGTGAGGAGAGTTGATGTGAGGATGAGGAGGAGTAAAAGAAGGAGGGAGGGGAGAGAGTGAAGCATATAGAAAGAAACGGTGAAATAGAGTGAAAGAAAGAGAAGAAAGACAAAAAAGACAAAAGGAGCGAAAAAGAGAGATATAGAAGAAACAGAGAGAAAGAGAAGAAAGAAAGAGAAAAAATTCACGGACGATTACGATACTGCCTAATGCGAATTCAGAGCGCAGCTTCGTGTTGGGACAACGCCAACTGTATCTGATGTTTCAACTTTCCGCAAGGTATCGACTAGGCCATAAATCATAATTTTTTTTGTGAAGTAGGACTGCCCCCCAAACGCCATTATTAGTCTTTCTGCGGATAAGCGAGGTACCCACTACACATCTGTAAGGTTTTATGTGCACTTTGTTGATGCTGCATGGTGCTGATGACGATGAAGAATTGTGGCTGCGCACTATGCAGGAGGATGTGAAGCAGTAAACCACACACTCGTTGCGCAATCAGCATTGTGTGATGACTGGTTGTTATTTTAATCTTCTTCCACGTTATATTACATAGGTTAACGCGATTCTTTGGCCGTCATGACGCCTGTATAGGGTCTTTTTGCAAATGAGTTTCAAGCACCCGCATGGCTCTGTGGTAGAATACTCGACTGCCCGGATTAAAATTCCATTCCAACTTGGTTATTTTTATCTCATTTATTTTTTTATGCCTATCGGCTACTTTTTCACGTCTATCGGTTACGCCACTGACGGCGACGGCCTCGGCAACGGCGACGCCACTCGACGAACGAACGAGCACCAAAGAGCTGCTCTCAATAATAAATAGAAACAAGGAAGGCCGTCCTGCTCCGCTACTCTATACGTAGGCGGACTAGCAGGAACTAGTCCGCCCTCGTAGGGAGCTTCGAACTCCTTTGGACTGAAGCACGTTTATTGTAAACAGAAAGCGTTAGGGAGACGAACTTTCTTGAACTATACGTACAACATTAAATACTTAGTTGTGTACCCCGGTTTACTCAGCAAGACCTAAATGCAAGCACAGGCAAACAATCTTGACAGCTTCCTTCCAATTTTAATACCAGTGGCGGTATTTTCAGCGTTCTTACAGCTCTACAGCTACAAAATCCGCGCTATGACTAAAAAGAGAACATAACGTGCTAATTCTCGTATTTTTGTATGCATTATGATCGCGCTAATAATGACATTTCTCAGCAGAACATATCTCTGACGAGACATTGTGGATCGATTTGATTGCGTTTAAGGTGTTTTACAACAGAAGTATCAAAACCAGGGGGCACGGAAGTGCCATGGGGATTTTTCTTACGCTGAGCGGTTGATAGTTGATGCAGAGGCCCTCGTAGACTTCCACTTCCCGTGGGGAATGGAGTTCTCTCTGCTATCGTTTATGTAGACGTCGTGGTACCGACGAAGTTCTCCTGCAAGCATGAAACAAAAAAAAAAACGTTGTTTCTGTGCGAATGGCAGTTGTTAGAAGAGGGAATGCGTTTATTGTTGCTTTTTAATGCCGGCAATTACGCAAGACGCATATCACTAGATGTCTATAAGAGGCGAAACGCAAAAACAGCCGAGTATTAAAGTCTAAGTGCCCGTCAAAAAACACCAAGTGGTCATAATAAATCTGGAGTCTCCCCAATATGGCGTTTCTCGTGATTATAGTGTGACATGGGCATGCACAACCTAATAATTTAATTCTTAAGCCAAGCCTTATAACTCACATATTTCATTGGCGCCATCGTACTGGAAAAAAGCCCGGCACCGCACACGCCAAGCTCCGCTCGCCCCCTTTCCCTTATAGGGCAAACCCTCCTGAATTTTCTTTCTTTACAACGTTGCAGTTGTGGCCAATACTCCGATATAAGTTTGAAAAGGATGTTTATCGCGCCTCGTTCAAATTTCAAAGACCTTCCTTATGTTTCATGTTGTGAATACTAACTGTTACTTCGATGTGATGCCTTAACAGTTCTGCTTTTAAACAACCTACAAGCATTAAGTAGGTTTCGCCGCCACGGCGCACTAACGACACGCTTCACCACGGTACCCCTTTCGCTAATCTCACTGTGGAACAGCCTCGGCGATGAAGATGACACATCAGTTATGTTACAAAGGCAGGGCCCCGTAACTCGCGTAGGAGCTGTGAAGGGGGGCCCTTAGGTCATATACTGTTATACAGAGAGCGCGTGGGAAAAGTGTATGACGCTAGGAATATGCGACATTCTGATCAGAGAAGGGCACAAGAGTATAGTGAAATGGCTTAGTGATATGAACGTTGTGAAATGTACCATCGACGCTCGTTTGCCGCGTCCTCTTGGCGACCACCTTGACAGCCAGTGTGTAAGATGACGTCACCATGAACTGCCCCGGCTCGGCGAGTATGTGTGTGCCGCCAGAGCTCGGGAAGTGCTCGTCCAAGGCTGAGCGCAGAGTATCGCACACCTGCGCAGAGCAAAACACTGTAGTCTCTAAGTCCTCATTTCCGTTCACACTGCTCTGCAGTTGTCAGCATACGTCGAGCGCTACTTCCACTGCTTGTAAAGCGTAAACACGTGCCTCCATCGGCAGCTGGTAGATCGCTCTCTCTACCTCTCTCTCTATCTGCTCTTACGCTTTGTGTCATGACTGACGTGTCTTAAGAAATAGTCATGTGCGTTATCACAGAAGTCTATGGTCATGTTACTTGTGGGACATGCCACTACATCGAACGCTCTTTCACATCCGTTCCCGCACTAACAGCGTGTACGTTAGCGTAGCCGGGATGGGGAGAGGTGCTGAAACCTATCCCTCACACCGAAGTTGTTTAATTTCGAGTGAGTATATATACACGCACACACGCAAACACACTCACGGACATATATAAAAAAGGTTTGGTAAAACCTCTTCCCCCCCCCCCCCCTCCGCCCCACGAAATAAAAGATAAAAAAAATTTGGCTACACCCCTCATACATACAACTCTTTTTTGAGGATTAGTACCAGCTGAGACTGACATTTCGCATGTATTTTGCTACACATTTATCACACTTAAAAGCACTGTACCCTTCTCGCTATTAAGCACCATATATATATGTGCTTCCCGTCGACCAATGTCATCAGCCTGCTTTTATCAATTGGTATTCATTTATTTTTTTTCATAGCCAGTTTGTTTATTGCACCATACATTCGTGAGGGACTACTTAGAGAGAGGGGACCCAAAGGTTCAGGAACGCAATAGGCCGTGCTTACAAAAGAGCGCAAGAGAACTGCCAGAGAACCGAAAGAAGGTTTCGATGTTTGAGTATGGGCTAAGTCTACCTCGTATGTTACTTCTAAAGCTACCTGTTGTATTACACGCTCGCTTTAGCAGCGTTAACTTCAATTGTTTCCTAAGTAAACCAGCTTTCCTTTGCTCATCATCATCATCATCAGCCTGTCTACGCCCACTGCAGGGCAAAGGCCTCTCCCATGTTTCGCCAATCAACCCGGTCCTGTGCTTTCTGCTGCCACGTTATACCTGCAAACTTCTTAATCTCATCTACCCACCTAATTTTCTGTCTCCCCCTCACGCGTTTGCCATCTCTTGGAATCCAGTCAGTTACCCTTAATGACCAGCGGTTATCCTGCCGACGTGCTACGTGCCCGGCCCATATCTATTTCTTCTTCTTGATTTCAACTATGATATCCTTAACCCCCGTTTGTTCCCTGACCCACTCTGCTCTCTTCCTGTCTCTTAAGGTTACACCTATCATTTTCCTTTTCCATCGCTCGCTGCGTCGTCCTCAGTTTAAGTTGAACCCTCTTTGTAAGTGTCCAGGTTTCTGCTCCGTAGGTAAGTACCGGTAAGATGCAGCTGTTATATACCTTCCTCTTGAGGGATAGTGGTAGACTACCATTCATGATTTGATAATGCTTGCCGAATGAGCCCCATCCCATCCTTATTCTTCTAGTTATTTCACTCTCATGGTTCGGCTCCGCGGTTACTACCTGTCCTAAGTAGACGTAGCCTACTCCTTTACAACTTCCAGTGTCTCGCCACCTATCGCAAAGCGCTGTTCTCTGCCAAGATTGTTCCACATTACTTTAGTTTTATGCATATTAATAGGTTCCGTCCCTACCAGCGGCAAGTTATCTTTTCTGCCACTTTACTTTGTTCACATTTACGTCAAAACTGCTACAAATAACATACCCTATACTTTCCTTGGCTTTATTTTTTGTTAGTTCTAATTAATGTTGTATCTAACAAAGAAAAAACGAGCCCTTAAAATTCCCCTTCTAACTAACTTTAATAAACTAGCCCATAAACACGTATTTTAAAGCACAACCTATATACCACGGAACCACATGCCAATGACGTGGTCAGAGGACAAATAAGAAAGATTAAAGGTGGACTAACCGAGAAGAATTTGTATCAGGTGACAAAACTATTCAAAAAGAAATTTCTCTGTCATGCTTTCCAGTGTCATGTTTACCAGGTGTCTTTCTCACGTGGCCACGTTTACATAGGTTAAGCGGGCCGCTGTTTGAATATTAGATTAGTGTGTGTGTGTGTGCGTGCGTGCGTGCGTGCGTGTATGTGCTGGTGTGCGTGTGTGCGTGTGTGTGTGTGTGTGTGTGTGTGTGTGTGTGTGTGTGTGTGTGTGTGTGTGTGTGTGTGTGTGTGTGTGTGTGTGTGTGTGTGTGTGTGTGTGTGTGTGTGTGTGTGTGTGTGTGTGTGTGTGTGTGTGTGTGTGTGAGAGAGAGAGAGAGAAAGAGAGTGAGATCATGCGTACAACTGATACAAACTGGAATATATATAACGTAAGTGCTGGATGTAACGGTCTTGTGTTTTCTTACGTATACTGACCTCTTACGTACGAGCTGACGATTCATCGAAAGAAGCTGCCCGTTTGCCCGAACTTGTACGTCGCTCCTTACTTGCATGAAGGAATCTCGCCTCCTCGTGCTTCCCGGAAAGCCTCCTCCGATGTCGAGCACCGTCATGTTGATTCCCATCTGAGCACCGAAGTCGAAAAGGCGCCTTGACTTTTCAATGGCGCTGCGATATCTCTCACAATTCAAAGGATTTCCACCGATATGAAAGCTGCGAGAAAAAAAAAGAATGAGGCAGGAAATAAAAGCAGTTTTGCCTGCTTTTGTACTTGTGTCTTGCGTATACTTGTGTAAGCAGTTGTACTTTTATGCCTTAAGTACTACGAGCATACGAGTATTTTGAACGGACAGTTTCGACAGCCGACGGCCCTTGCAGAAAGTTTAGCAAGTGTACCGAGTAAACGAAGATGGGCCTTTCTCAACTTTTTAACTCCCTTGCTGCAGCGCCTCCTGGCTAAGCGGGGTAATCATTCAGTAATGAATAAAGATAAAATAGAGGTTTTCGGGAGGAAAAACAAAGCGTACACTCTGAATGTGTTCTCGCGGGCACCGTGTAAACTGTGATCGCTCCGCAAGTTGCTTCCAAAAGCTCGTGTCACTTTCAACGAAGCTTCCCAGGGAGACACTATAATGCCGGCTTCGTTGTTATGAGTGTATTTTCTTGAAGGCGTTGCAAAAATGGTTGCTGCACATCTGATCTGCAATCGGGTGACACACTGCAAGGGACACATTTTGTGGCACCCACTCATCGATCGCGTGAAATTATAACAGCTCGAAACGTCAAGTTAATGAAGCAAGGAAATTTTGAGGTCTCGTTTCTTTTGCTTGACACAACCTTGATGAAAAGCAACAGATCTGCTGGTTTTCATAAGACGGGGTCAAACAAAGAAACGAGCCGTCAAAATTACCTTCCTTCAATCATTCATAGCGAGGGTCTGGTTGCGGCAGACTTGATGCCTTCAGGTAGTATACGAGGGCTTAATAGTCAGCTGTCCACTCGCTAAAAAAATGGCCGCCATCCCGCCCTGCGAAAGTGAATGTCGAGCGAAGCTGCATCAAATACCACACATGCTGGTGGGACGGCAGGGAGGGAGGGAGGCTGTTTTATTATTACTTTAGAGTAATGGTAGTGGTAATCGTTTTGTGGTCGTTTTTGTAGACCGTTAGTGATTCCTCGACCATTTTCAGCAAGACGAATTTGTTCCTTTGGTCGGGCATTGTATTCACGCTGCTTTTCTCGTGTCTTTAACTTCCGTGGTCTACCCATGGCAGCCTTGGAATGAACTGTATGAGTTGCTTGACCGGTCTCCCTTTTATATATGAAAGCGGGAAACACACGCGGGCAGAAGGAAGGGTCATTTGATATCATTCGAAGCCCTCGTGTGAAGTGCAAAGCGGCTGCAACCTAACCTTTACCGGGAACGCGTGGAAGGGTGTTCCCATTGTTCACAGGCACCTTATCATCCAGCATGAGGTTATGATGTTCGTTTTGTGGCTTTCTCTGCGTTGTAGCCCTGATTGCAAAGAAAGCTATGCCGTTAGCCTTCAGTTGTTAAAGGCCAACTCCGGCGATTTTTCGATGTCAATGGATCTCAATGAAATTCGCTGGGTACGTTCCTTTGCCCATTTCCGTCATTTATGCCAAATTTCAAGCTTGAGAGATGCGCTGATTATTTGCAAATGAATTTTAAAGATTGTCTGCAAACGCCCACCCGGCTTCCCACAATTATTGGCAACATAACGCTACTTGCGACGCCTGCGGCACCGAGGAGACTTTGCAGCATATCTTCTGCGACTGTGCTCGCTACGCTGTGCAGAGACGATCCCTCTCATCCGCCCTCGCTCGTCTCGACAACAGAACGATGGCGCTAGATACTATTCTCCAGCCATCGAAAATTCAAGCAACCAAGGCACTGCTCAAATTCCTGAGGACAACAGACTTGCACGAGCGGCTGTAGACTCAATGATGACGTATACTGCACAAGACTGCCGCTCTGCGCTGTGACGTTATGTGTGTGCGTGTGTGCTCCTCCTCTTTCTCTTTTTCTTTACTCTTCCTTCGATCTCCCCCATCCCTTCCCCCCTGTGCAGGGTAGCATACCGGTTATGCCAAACTGGTTAACATCCCTGCCTTTCCTCTCTCTTGTTTCCTTCCTACCTTGCGTGTGTGAGGTGTTGGTTTGCCGGTCGACGGAAGTGACGCAGCCGATGGGTTCGCTAACTTTGGCCGCTACAGCGTATATTGTGGTGGCCGCAAGGCGACGGTGTTTGGCCGGCGCTTCGCTGGTTTGGCGCACGATTTTCTGTTCTCTGTGGAGGAGTGTGGGATAGTCCGCGCCGGCGGGACCAGAATGCCTTGCACGATTTTCCGGTTCGTAACAAACTACTACGTCATACGTAGACAGTACACTCGGTTGGGTTTCGGTTTCGGTATTGCGCCTTTTTGCTTATTCAAAATTATTTTCGAATTTGCTGAGCATTTAAGCGATCGGGTGCGTGACAATTAAGAGTGTCTCAAGGAACATAAAAGCACCATTACCCTGACACGGTCAAAAATCGCCGGAGTTGGCCTTTAAAGGGCCTCTAAACCACACGAAGGTCGAAATTTAGTTGTGGCGTTGCAATTGTGCTAGAGTACTCAGCAAACGCGTTCGTCGGCTCGCCTGCCGACCTCTCCGGATGCCCTTCCTTTGCATCTGATGTGAAAACGCAACGAGCGCACGCATCTGCTAGCAGAGGAGCACGTGAGTGCGAGCATCTGTTGGTGGTATAGAGGCCTGGCGTATTGTTTTTAGTCCGCGGAGACGAAACGTTGCGGGGTAGAAGTAGCCTATACAGCTCCGCTGTAAAGGTATCACGTGCTGCGTGACAACAGCTGGCAAAAGAAAAAGTGTCCCATGCTCGCCGTCATGGCTAAGAGTGGCGCTGACTAACACTCCCAAGTTTGCATGCACATAAATACCCGATAAAGTGGATGAGGGGACGACCGCCGCCGTAGCTCAATTGGCAGAGCATCGGGAGCGTGATGCGAATGTTGCATGTTCGGTACCTGCCGGCGGCAAGTTGTCTTTTCGTCCACTTTACTTTCTTCACATCTGTAGTCACAATTACTACAATACACTTAAAACCGTATATGTACATTTAACGTCCACTATACCTCTGCTGGTTTAACGAAACGTTAAGTTACCACACAACAAGCACCCACGAGAGCGGAAATAAATGTGAAACTGTGGGGCAACTGTGGGGCAACTGTGGGGAGCACACTGGCAACTTTCTTTCCAGATGGAAAGCGGTCTCCTCGCACTGAACGTACCCTAAGTAAGACTGATAGAAAGGGCAACTTAGACATCTTCACAGGCACAAAGCGACAAGGAAGAGACACTTAGCTAAGAACGGCGCTGTCTATGAGTCCTTGTGTGGGTTGCTTTGCGCTTGTAAAAACTTCTGAGTTCAGCTATCACCAACTAGCCCTTGGATAGAAAGAGGAGAATTGTATACGATATATAAATGAAGAGTGAAAGTGGCATTAGAGAGGTGAAGCATACAAAGGTGATGGCGCCGATGGAGGGGGCCGTGTCAAGATACAGTGACATTGACAAGGTACAATGGCAATGTCAAGGTACAGTGGCATACAGTGACGGAACATGTGTGTCATCTGCCACATATGTTCCGTCTGACCAAGGGAGCCAGCAAGGCGGAACAAAATCACATCATATGACCAACACTGGCTCATTCTGACATTCCTTCCGTGCAACGACGCAAAAAAATGATTTTTTTTTATGTCGGGGAAGCCATGAGTAACAGCTCTTTTTTTTTTCTGTGAAATTTTCACTAGATGCTTACAGTTGAGAATTAAAGGCGGATTGATGTGCACAAATAACACCAACTTACGCAGTGCCGACGACAGTGTAACCTTGGCCAGTGGCCTCACGAAGAATGTGTTCGGCTTCAAGAAAACTACAGCCATACTTCCGTGCCAGCCTGTCTTCTTGATCTCCATCTTGCGCTGCAAATCTCAGCAGGAGCCTGCGAATATCACAATCGACTGGTAAGGCTTTGGTTCATGATACACCAAAAGTTCATGGTGCTAACGGCCTTTCGATTTTCGATTCAAGAGTTCGAGACTATCGTTGAAAACTTCAAACAAAGTAACTGTTAAACACGGAGAATGAAAACGAGAGAGAAAGAGGTACTGAACGTTTATTGATTGAAAAGCTTCCTTAAATTGAAGGTAGTTGGAGCCCTTCATTGAGGTCTATATATAATTTACAACCTACACTGCGAGCATTTTCAGTGAATAGAGCTTGTTTGGCATGTGTCTGCATCATTCTTGTCGAAAAAGTTGAAGGACCAATCTGTTTACAAGTCAAACAGGATCAAGTAGCTGTCACTTATGATAAATATTATAACAGCTGGAAAAAAAACACAGTTTTTTCTCTCTTGGCTACACGAGGCAAAAAAAAAATGCCCCTTTCAGAACACCTGAATGTGAGCTTAAAATACAATAAATACACTACATTGCATGCAGATGGGTGCATCTTCTAAAATATATTAACTTTCATTAATTTATGCGCGAAGTCTCACGCAGCCTCGATATTGTACCGCTAACCTGGCATTCTTGTCCTTAATCTTCTGCAGTTCTTCCAAACAGTCGAAGGTCATCAAAGTGACCCCAGTTCTTTCAGCAAAGTCCAAATGAGACGATTGCTTTGCCGGGTTTGCGTAGATGATCCGGCTGGAATCCACTCCTGCACTCAGGACTGCTTGAATCTCGTTCTTTTAAGAAAAAAGACGACGAAAACCTGTTTTAGTAGTTAGCAAAAGAGATACATATTAAAACACTCGTTGCTAAGTATCCAAACGAAGTGACCAGGCACTTAGTAAATTAAAGCTGTCTCAACGTCTTAAAGTAATCGTTTCCTGGTTATAAGAGCGTACAGACTTGGCGTCTTCTTCAAGGCTTCCTAAGCATCCTTCAGTGACCATGAATTCTGTAACTATGCGCGAAATCGCAAGTTCGTACGGCTGCCAAAATCAGACAAGTGATCAAAAAAGAACGCCTTCAAAAACTGTAGATGTATTGAGATCCGGGCTATTATTGGGTATGGGTTCATAATAACAGCGCAAAAGCCTTTATCAATATTTGCTTGTTTTGGCTTATGTGTCGATGCAATAGCCAAGGGTAGTCAAAGTGAATCGTCTGTGTGAAGAGCTCAATGAAACGGACTAGTGTATGGCGCAACTGATTTAATTATATGAAACAACCTGCCCTTCTGCTTGTCACCAAGTGAGCAATCAGATTGCCTTGTAGCTGCGGTAATAAACATTATTGTACAAATCAGCAGGCGAAAGTTTACTCCCTACTCCGAGAAGACCTAATTTCCGACAGTAAATTGAACTATTCGATCGGCCACTGCAGCAGTTCTAATAATTATTTCTCTATTGGGACAACTTTTTAATTATCAATATGCATCACATATTTACAATACTCCTCTCTACAGCAGGAGCTGTCCCTTTAGAAGTAAGTGTTCTTCTTTTTTGTTCACGTTGGTGCGATGTGTGACGTAACTTTGGCAAATCTGCTCGTATAAAATTGATTGCTTCTTTATTTCGCTCGTGATGTTCCTCTTACCTTGTTCGAGCAGTCAAAGTTGACTCCTTCCATCGCCAAAGTTCGAATGACGATGGGGTCGGTGCATGCCTTTATTGCTGAAAAATACAATTAAAACCCCTTTGCACCAAAGCCAATCAATTTCATTCATTGCAATCTAATGGGCTTGATTCAGTTTGCCTCAGGGTAACTAGGGAACTATGCAGCGAGCAATGTGTGAAAAGTGGTTAAGTGGTATTGAACAGCACCAACTATACTTATTGTGGTAATCCATGCCTCAACAGTTTTCGACTTAGGCCAATGTAATTGCGTAAGTTGTCCCACGGCCGGACTGGAAAGGCGCGCGAGCGAACGCTCGCGCGCCTTTCCAGTCTGGCCGTGGTTGTCCATAGTTCCTTTATTTCTTTGGCATGGCTAAATCTTCGACTTTATCAAATGGCAATGTGGAGATCTGGAGAACGTGTGCATAACTGTACCTGTAGTAACTGATGTAAGTTTATGGAATTGTTCTGGTTGTCACGCACTGAACGAGGTAACTCCAGTTTGCGCTGAATTCTTTTTTTTTTTTCTGAGCGTAGTGCTTGAGAAGTAGTCATACGAGCTAAAGAACAATAATTTGTTGGGTAGTTAAACATAACGATATAACGTATTTTTATCCGCCATGACTTAATATCAGCCTTCAGAGGGGCACAGAAAGAGATAAATCGTCTCTCTTAAAAATCTGGGGACATTAATAAGGCACCGCCACCAAGTGGCTTAGAGAGATTGTCGATACATGGTACAGTGGCACGCTTTTGATCCTTTAGCAAAGTGCACAGGTACATCCCAGTAGTGAATGCAACAGTCTAGCTGGTGACTTTTGAATTATAATCACTGTGACTTCTGGCTAGCTCGTGCAGGCTTACTTAAATAAAGACCCGCTCGTTGCCGAGCTTACCATGGTCAACCGTGAACACTCTGAAAGAATGTAACATGCTTGTTCACACGGCATCGTTTTGCATTCCAGGCCAGGGTTATACACACGACATCTTATTATTCTTATGTCTCACGACCACTTGCTTTCTCTTCCCCATCTCCTTATCTTCTCTCTTCTCAAGTTTGTGCAGCAAGAGGTATGACGGTAAACGCATGGTTATTTCTGCACCTACACCTCCAGGTCGCGTAATCCGGATATGAATGAAGCGTCACAAATTTTATCGAACGAGGGATACCTCCAGAGCATAAGTTCAAAGTCACTAACTTCCCCGCAGTCACGGCAGGTAAACCCGAAAGCCTCCGATGAGACAATGTTGAGAAAAGATGAACCTGGTCTGTAGGCACGAATTCAGTTGTTCGTGGAAATCATTTTTGAACGTCTTTGCCCATCTTTACATACGTTAGCATGGGCAAACACTTAGTCTAACGCTCGAATACGAACCGCCTCGCAAATTCAAGTTTATGAGGAGAACAACGCTCATCATGCCCATCATCAAAGTTAAGGACACTGCAGGAGAAACAATTAATGTTTGTGAAGTTTCTTACCGAAGTAGGGCGTTACCCTTGGCAGCTGCTGACGCCATAATTCGATCATACTTCTCAGTCCAAGCAGATCACATATGAAGAAAGAATTGTCTTCCTCCTTGAGAGAGGAAAAACGAAGCAGAAAAGGAACGAGCGTAACCGTGAGAAAATTTCATCATCATCATGAGTCTGACTACACAAACTGCAGGGCAAAGGCCTCTCCCATGTTTCTGCAATGAACACGGTCCTGTGCTTGCTGCGGTGACGTTGTTCCCGCAAACTTCTTAAGGCCTGACCACACGTACGCGTTGCAGCGTGTCAGCGCGTGGCTTTTTCGTTGCGCTGCAACGTGTACGTGTGGTCGGGCCTTTAGTCTCATTTACCCTCGCCCAACTTTCGGCTTACCTCTCGCGCGCTTGCCTTCCTTTGAAAATCAGTTTGGTACACTTAATGACCAGCGAGAAAATCTGAACCACAGCTAATGCAAGATGAGATCAGCTGAGGTGTAATGGTACCTAAGCCCATAGGCGTGCGCAGGGTTCCCCTTCAGGGGGGGGGGGGGGGGGGGGCGAAGGCTCGTCGCAGCGCCCCCCCTTCCCTATTAAGTCAATGTATGGGGCAGACTTTCGCGCCCCCCCTTCTTAGGTGACTAGGGGGGGGCGGTTGCCCCCCTCTGCCCCCCCCCTCGTGTGCACGCCTATGCCTAAGCCTCTAATGCGCCATATGCTTCCTATTTTTTCTTGCAAATACTTTCTGTGCAGATTGGGAATTTAAATGGGATGAAGAACCTACCTCTGCGATATGAATATAGGTAGACCGCTATGAGATGAAACACCCAATGAAACTATATATAGTGCGGTCATCCAAGTCATAATATATTTACGCTGAAGCAGAGAAGTAACTAAGACACTACTGCGTTTTTACCGTCGCACATTTTTACTTGTATCTCTCGGGACTATTGTTAGTTTCGGAATTGCTTGGAATTGAGTATGTCCTGCACACTGTCGCGCGTTGCAATTATTCCGTTGCATTGTTGTTTTTGCTGCGATTCTCTACTACGACGCATCTAAGACGTGAAGCCCTATTTTATGAAATAAGACAGCTAAATTGGAATGCTAGTATTTATTTTGCAGCTGCATTGTATCTACAACTGGGAGAACAAAAAGAATGTTCGTCATCAGGAGTACATTAAAATGCATGCTAAAGTATCCAAGTAATGCCAAAACTGACCCGAATACTTCCGCAACGGCGTCTGTAATCTAGCAGCGTTAAGCATGCATGTGTCAATTTCTCGCAACTTCTGGTTGCTACTCAATTTTAACGGTCTCGGGAAGGACACAAGGATGATAATTACCGCTGGAAAGACCAATTTTAATAACCTTAGGTAAGGCTGAAATAAGCTGAAACAGTATCACTAAATTAATTGCGGGAAAGCGCTTTTGACTATTCCCTACGATCTTATTAATCGCAACAATAATGGCGCAGGTACTACAGCAGAGTCTTGCGGGGCAACAAAACAACTGACGTTCGGCGCTCTTACCTGTGTCTCCACAACTTTTGCTGCAATATCACGGACGCTGTTTTCCTTGTGAACGAAGAAGGTTGCCTGGTTGTGCGCGTCCATCTTGTTCTCTGCAACCGAAACGCGTCAATGAACATCGTTACATACGAGCAGAGTTTCCGGGTTCCGCTTTAATAAACGGATTGGAGCTTCTTTTTTCGCCGAGTCGCTTCTAAATTTTCTAGTGGATACATAGTCGCGTTTTTTGGGGGGCTTATTTGCATTTTTCCAGCGAATAAAGTTATTTTGTTGGCCATCCTTTCCCCACTAGCGCACTTGCCGCTCTCTAATGGCACGATTGTCGGTTATTTCGAGTATTTTAGTGTTGAAGTCAAACACATGTTGGGGGGAATCAACAAGTAACGTTAATCACGCACTGGCAAACTTACATTCAGCAGAATGGAGACCGCCCTGGAGACAATGTTAAAAAAGTAAATATTTGCTTTCGTTCGTAGTTGCGCATATTTTCGCTGTACAAAATAATTAAAGTGATTTTTTCTACTCCCCTTCGTATTTGAGTGACATCTTCTATTATAAATAAAACTATTTTCAAGAATCGGAAAATTTATTATATTTCAGCTTCTTGGAGGCTTCTTCGCGGAAGTCACGCAGATTTTTTTTTTTTTTTGGGGGGGGGGGGGGGGGGGGTTCTTTTGCAACGATTATTTGCTTGTTAGCTGAGTAACATCTGGCTACTCTGCATGAGTTATTGAAAATCAGCAAGGAATATTTTAGGAAGTGATGAGGAGAGTATTGCATGTGCGAACGATGCTTTTTAAAACAGCTATTTAAAGAACAACATTTTCCTCGGCTCACGTAAGTCAAGTTAGACTTTGGAGAGAGAGAGAGAGATTTATTACGGTGGAAAGGCTGCCTGGGAGGTCGGCAAGAATCAATATTCTCACCTGCTACTCAGCCCTGGGGAGGTGTGGAAAAGAGAGGGAGGGAGTAGGTGTAGATGATGAGGATGGCGGGGGGCGATTAAACAAAAAATTTGAATGCCCAAAGACTCTTCCCAAGTCTCTTGTCCAATTCAGTCTCGTGAGTAAGAGACCTCTCCCTGTTTGCAAACAGCGTGACGTCACTGCGTATACCCAACCCACAAGTCCCGCCTTCTGGAGCAGGCTCTGGTTGGCAAAAAAAGTGCCGTCGGCGGGATCTCTCTGCATAGTAGCGCTGCGTGTGTCCACGTTCCTTCGACAGAAATTTATGCGAATTGCTATTTTCTGAAGTCACAACTTTTAAAACGAAGAGTTAGTGCACATAATGCACGATTATGTTAGGACAACATATGGTCATTTGCAGGGTTGCCGTTGGGTGGACATGAAAAGGCGCCAGAACTCACGCCAAAAGTAGCCAAAGTAGCTATGTCATTTGATATTATCGCCGAATTTCTAGCCAAATAGAACAGAAGCGGTATTATCAACAGAGTCTTTACTATTGATGAATAAATAAAACCATTTTGAATAAGTAAAACCACAAGTTTAAAAAAGAGTCATGGCGCCAACTGGAAATTTTCGTCGCCAACGGGGTCCAAAAGTAGCCAATTTGGCGCAGAGTAGCCACCAACGGCAACCCTGGTCATTTGCTCGTCGTCGTAGATAAGAGCCATAAAAAAATTTATGCTCTTCGAATACGAGCGTTGTACATTTTCACGATGAGTGTTGCTTGCAGAAATATTTTTATGGTATGGATGTGAACGTACTCAATTTCCGTCGTGACACCTGCACTGCAGCTTTAAACGATGTAGAGCACTGGCCGCAACATGGTATGAAGCTGCTGTTCTCGAGGTCATGGATTATATTCTCACTAAAAGCCCAAAATTCTCATCAGAGATGAGCGAAAAAAAAAAAGGAGAGAAACGCATGTTGCTGTGCGTTCGCTTGAAGTTAACAAATCCCCGTAAAAATTAAAGCGGAGTTCTTTGCAAGGTGTTCAAGACGACCCATTGAGCTGTTTTGCGATTTTAAACACGACAACTTAATTACATACATTATCTGTTGCACGGTTACTTCGCTGTATCCGATGCCTATGAAGTGTTTGCATACTTACTTTGCTTTAGACTTGATACACAAACTTGGAATGCACGTGCATTGTCACTTCATAGAGATCGAGCCGTAAAGGTAAGCTAACAAGAATATGAAAAAAGTCACAGTTTCACCGCAAGGGTGAAGCAATGAATGCGATAGCAAAAAATTGTAATGTTATACGAAGTGAGGCTGGCAGCTAACTCTTTTTGGATCCGATCTCACGCAACTCTAGAAAACGCTTGTTTAAGAGAATTCTCTTCGCGTTGAGAGCGCAGCACGTAGAAGGGTACACCGGCCCCCCGCTGTCGGCCGCCGAAAAGGGGAGATAACGCGCGCGCCCCCCACTCGTAAAATCGAAGGTCGCTCGAGGGACCCCCCCCCTCGCGTCTTTTCACGCTCACGAACCACGGGCGGGGACGATTATATATATACATATACATATACGGCAAATGACGCCGACGCCGACGGCGAAAACCAGCCGCGAGTGTCCATATAATTGCTATCGCAATAAAAGAACCTCCGCTGATGAGATCTCCGATAAAATGGATAGCTTACTGGGATTGCGTATTCGCCATGTCGAGACGTACATGCAGCTTCGGCAATGCTCGTGCTTAGTCGTACCTTTCAGCCGGGAGATTATGCACTTTTTT
Organism: Rhipicephalus appendiculatus; assembly: GCA_030522465.1. Classification (NCBI taxonomy): domain Eukaryota; kingdom Metazoa; phylum Arthropoda; class Arachnida; order Ixodida; family Ixodidae; genus Rhipicephalus; species Rhipicephalus appendiculatus. Next base: position 79,181 of record JALIZH010018094.1, on the reverse strand, counting down.
TTTCTGCACACAGCGCAAACGCTGAGATGCGCGCACTCGCTGATCATCGCGTCAAATGCATTTTTACTTTCACTAAAATGCCTAATCCTGCTGTTTCATCGACAACCGGTCACTGAAACTGGCCCTGCTAGACACATCGAGAGCCAATGTTTTCGCAAACAATATGCATCGTAATTTAAACAGCACTCACCACACACAATATTGTCACTGTCCGTAAAAGTCACCAATATGGTCGATGCCTTTCAACGCACACTACACGCCACAATAAACGTGGCACATTTTCGAAGGCGTTGCCGCTGTTCCTCGCACAGGCCACCACGTGGGTTTTTCTCCAAGTTAAACAGCCAGCGAGCGTAGCAAATTTTTCGGCATGGAGCTCACCACACACCTATATGCTCTCTGACACATGCAACAACTAATCTTGCGACAGTAAGATGAAGTTAGAGGTTAAAAAAAAAAGTGCCCCAACCACTGCACAACTGTACCACGCTGAGCAACCAGTGGGTGTATTTGCCAACCGCCGCCGTTGCACATGCTCTGGGGACGTCACGCTGTAACGTACCCCGGGAGAGGTCTATATGCGGTAGCGAACGCTAAAATTTCTCAACAATGCTCGTCCTCCCTGTATACGTTATAACAACAGCAAATGCCTCCAGAATGCGCTATAAAGTAAAAATGCGTTCTGTTAAGTTCACGGCATACTACTTCACCGCATCTCACAGACTGAGCACTCGTACGTCTGCAAGTACTGTGATGTCTCGGACACTCTGTGTCGTATAGACTATTTTCCGTAAGGCATCTGGGCGCCGCCATCTTGGGCTGTTAGACCGATGTTTTCTTGTTTTTGTATATCACGATGTGAATTAATAAGGCCATGAAACATCGTATGCACCAACCCAACCGTTTTCATGCGTATCCGTCTACCGTAACACTGTTCGTTTAGTTGTTAAAGATACAAAACACAAAGGTTAACAGCCCAACATGGCGGCACTCAAGCCCCTCCGTAAAATAGTCTATATGGTATGGAGATGCATGCAAAATTCTAGCACCGCTACCCTAACCGAAGAGCAGTGGGAGGCCAAGCTACGGACCCAGACCTGAAGAATCAGCGAAGTCTATGGTTCAACGGGCACGAGAAATGGCGAAGGCCCGCGGCTACCTGGAATAAGGAGGCCGCCCACCTTGAGCGCACAGTGCGCTATAGATCAAAATAAACGTTTACTTCTCTCTCTCTCTCTCTCTCTCTCTCTCTATATATATATATATATATATATATATATATATATATATATATATATATATATATATATATATATATATATATATATATATATATATATATATATATAAAATACACTTGACGACAAACATATTTGCAACATATTTAGATACCGCAGGAAAGTAATTTTGTTGCAATATATGCCCTTCAGCAAGTACCAACTAGGCCAAGAAGCAGTTCTTTTGAAACAGCGTTGAATATCACTCTAGTGTTATGACTAACTGCTGATCAGCGTCGACAAAATCCGAATGTTCTACCTATTAATCGTCGACGCCGACATTATTACCAATCAACGCGACGACCCTTTTGAATGTTCGTTGCCGAGCTTTCGTCTTGAGTTCGTACTTGCTATCGGTCACCACGACAATGCCTTGTGAGGTCCGACGCGGGGTCCGCAAAAGTATCCGAGCGTGACCATTTGATTCGCACGCGCATTCCTCGAGGCATTTGGCTTCGAATGACCTACCACCATGGGCGTGCGCAGGGCTCCCCTTCAGGGGGGGGGGGGGGGGCGAAGGTTTTTCGCAGCGCCCCCTCTCCCTATTAAGTCAATGTATGGGGAAGACTTTGCGCCCCCCCTCCCTAAGGTGACTAGGGGGGGGCGGCCGCCCCCTCTGCCCCCCCTCGTGCGCACCACACAATGTTCATACACATTTTTGGCCGGTCTGTTAGTGACTTGTCGGGAAAACAGTGCGAACAACAGGACACAAGATGAAGGGACTTCAACAACGCTGCTCTTTATACGTACCTTTTTCTGCTGGCAAGTTACTTACGCTGTTTCCCAAGCAAGAACGTTTTTACGCTTAGTTTCTTCACCAGAGCGAATGCAAAGCTAACGAATAACTCTCCGATAATGTTATCATTGCATCATCCTAAGCGTTTCGAAGCACTTGAGGGACCAACTGTTGTCTTACACTTCTGAGGTTAGTCTTTTTTTTTTTTTTCCTGGCAGTGATCTACAGCTCCGTGGCTCCGGCTTCCCCACTTCTGCCGTTATCGTCGCACACTGTGTGAGGAAGCGGTCCACCTGTGATTATACGATTTTTCCGCGTATTAGAAATCACTTGGGTTCGGCCTTGTGTCCCACATACGTCGACCAGCACAAGCGCCGAGGACAACGGATGTGAACCTCGAAATAGGGCGCAGCTGTTGACTGGGAACGAAATTTTAGATGCGAAGCAGTCCCGCATTCCTGCACAAGATCTATCCAGAAATTCAGACGTCAAAAACTTGCGTGCTTTGCTCATACTTTGCCAGCTTAGATCACATGCTCTGGCGGTGCCCTGCGTTACGGGTTGACGAAGACGTTACATCGTTCAAGTGGGATGCTGCGCTACGCAATCCGGATTTGATGACACAACTATTGGCAGGGCCCACGACGTGGCGGAGAGGCTAGGCCTATCTGTCCCGACGTGGGAGCGGCCCCTTACGTGCCAGGTCACGCTACGACGGACCTCAATAAAGTTTTCCATACCATACCATGCCATACATATGCTTTTTTCAATTCAATTCAATTATTTTTACTCCATATTTAAATACCCACAATTTGCCTTCGGAAATTTTGCACCAATAAGCCTAGCATAATTAACCAACCATCTATTAATGTTTGCTTCGGTTCATTTCTCGGGCTTTGCTCATCGACTAGTTTCCCTCGCATTTTTCTAGGGAGCGTGTGTGGGAAATGTCACGTTGTAGTTAGCGCAAGCGCGCAGCATCTCACTGAGATGCTGCGCGCTTGCGCTAACTGCTACAATGTCATGCGCGCAAACGGAAAAGTTAGCGGTGACCGCTAACCTTTCCGTTTGCGCGCATGACATTTTTGGATATTGCTTGGTTTGTTATAGCTTATGCTCAACGCCCACATTTCATTTCACTGGGAACGGGTATTTTCCAAATGTACGTGAAGATACCCTTGATGCTATTATTCCTTGTGAACCGGATTCCTTATTCACCGTTCCTGATCCCAAAAGCCCGACATCTAAGTTCTGCTTAATGGCAATAATATCCCCATCGGTGTGTTACTAATTACGGAAAAACTTGAAGGACACTTTGTACATTCCAAAGTGTGTTCGGCGAAAGCGTGTGGCCATTCAACTGACTATGCCATGTTTTTTTTTCTTTTACACTCTCACTGGGATAACACACAAACCGAATGTGTGCGTGTTTTCTTTTTTTAATTTTTTACCGCGAATCGCAGCGAGACGCGAGACTTATCTTCCTCCGTTCGCATGTGTTAGTATTTTCTCGCGCATTGCGCGTCGCGCAAACGCCATCCGCGTTCCAACCCTTAAATTGACGTACCCTTTGTAAATTCGAAAGTGTATTCCGTGGACGCATGTGTCCATTGAGACGGCGTCGGTCAGAATGATTGCAAGGGCTGGGCACAGCGACGCTACGCAAGCAAAGCGCGAGCGCTGTAGAGTCCGACGCGACCGCCGTCCGTTTGCGCACCCCGGTGGCCACCTGATTCCGTGCCAGAGCTCGGATGGACAGACGGACGGACAGACCCACGGACGGACGGCGGACGGACAGATGGACGGACGGAGGGACAGACGGATGGACAGACGAACGGACGGACGGACAGACGGACGGACAGACGGACGGACGGACAAACGGATGGATGGACAGACGGACAAACGGACGGACGGACGGACGGACGGACGGACGGACGGACGGACACCAGACGGACGTGAGCATGAGACATTAAAGGCTTTCGCCTTAAAATTACACCATCTCCCGCTAAAGGGAACCATGTGTAGATGCGAAGCAGTGGGCGCTAACGCTTACACTGGCGGCGTTGACGCTGGCGCTCATCGCGGCGTTGCGCATGAAAGAAATCTAAGGAGGCGCAATCACGCAGTGATGGACCGGTGTTTCCTACTGGAACATGCCAATCGCTGCTAATGGGCAATGAGAGACAGGAGACTCGGATTGGACACAGAGACCTGCAGTCCGCTTTTAGTTAACGCGCACGCTGCGAATTTTTATCGTTCGACAACGCACAGGAGAAATCTTCCACCGGCACTACCTTGCAGTAGTAGTAGTAGTGGTTTATTAAGGAAATGACGCTTATTTCTGCAGCCAAATAGGGAGCACGGCGCAGCGTCAGGGGAAAGGGGAAGTGGGAAATAAATAAGATAGTAGAAAAAGAAAAAGAGAAACGGACAGGGTCTCGTCCATTCATGGGGGAGGCCGATGGTGAAGTGATGCCAGCAAGTACTGGGCGCTCAACGGAAGGTGGTGATCCCGGTCACCTCCACAAACTCCAAGAGGCTTTGGAGAGCCCGGAGTTTGGGAGGCGATGGGAACAGCAATTCGTCTGCGGTCGTCGCAGGGAGTCCCTCTTGTCTGTAGGCGGTGGTAAGCCTTGAGCGTTCCTGCGCCAGCGCTGGGCAACCACAGAGAAGGTGCTCAAGGGTCTCGTGGTCGCCACAACGTTCGCAGGCTGGTGAGGGGGAGCGTCCCTTGGAGAACAGACGCGCCGCTGTCCACACAGAGCCCGTCCGGAGGCGAAGAAGGGTGGCGCGCTCCCGCTTAGTAAGGCCACCCTCTGGAAGAGGCTTCGGGCAACCTTGCAGGTCAAGATCCAGTGCCTATATATACGGGGTGGCCAGTGAACGGTTGTGCAGCATGAGAAGTCGGTTTTTTAAATCGAGAAACTCGCTGGCAGACGCTGCCTGCGTTGGCGTTGAACGGTTGTGCAGCGCGAGCCCTCGGTTTTTTCAATCAAGAAACTCGCTAGCAGACGCTGCCTGCGTCGGCGTTGCGAGGCGAGAGCGGGAGCGTAGGAAAGGAGAGATGGGGGAGGGGACTTGCATGCGCATTGGGGGGGGTGTAAACGCCGCGGGAGGGATGCCGCCAGAGGAGAGAGAGGGGGGAGGTAGACGCGCATGCGCAGTGGGGGGTGTGGTTGCCGCTGGAAGGGATGCCTAGAGGAGAGAGATGGGGAGGGGGACGAGCATGCGCAGCGAGGTTGTGGACGCCGCGGAGAGGGATGCCTAGAAGTGAGAGAGGGGGAAGCAGAAGAGTGGTAAGTTGGGCCAGTTGGTAATGATCCATTGCGCAAAAACGGACGGTGACACAAAAGAAGAGAAGGCGCGCCTGTTTGTGCCTTCTCTTCTTTTGTGTCACCGTCCGTTTTTGCGCAGTTACATGAGGGGGAAGCGTAGGAGAGGAGAGAGAGGGGCAGGGGGACGCGCATGCGCAGTGAGGGTGTGGACGCCGCGGAGAGGGATGCCTAGAGGAGAGAGGGGGGAGCGTAGGAGAGAGAGGGGGAGCGTTGGAGAGGAGGTGCGTTGGGAGGGTTTGCGCATGCGCAGTAAGGGTGGTCAGGACGCACACCACCACCACCACCACTGGATGGACGGACGCCGGACGGACGTGAGCATGAGACGCTTTCGCCTTAAAATACCTGTGCTTAACTCGTCTATCTGGAGCCGATGGACACTCAGTCATTACCCGTCCTTACACATCGCAACGGTGAAATCATCCGCATTGTAAAACTTCTCACTAGTATTTCTGGATTCCAGCGTTCAACTTTACAATTTAAAGCGCCCCAATGAAGTTGTACAAAATATTTCTTACTTAAATGTCTTGTTTAGCCCCCCCCCCCCCCCCCCTGTAAAGATCTAATGTTCCTTTACCTCGTACTTAAATCTTGTGAGTTCGCTTTTAGAGTTACACAATGTCGTGGTTCGACGTGCGGTATAGCGGAACATACGCAAGTGTGATGTGCATGGAGCGATGAAATTGAATTGAATAGAATATAGTTTGATTAATTAATTAATTAATTGAGTGATTGATTGATTGATTGTACACATAATTATATTTTGCACAAAGTAAGCCCAATTCGTTTGGACACATAGCCGTAATGGTTAGTATCGTTGTGTAAATGCCATCCGTCAGCGGCTACAGTAACGACACACGCACTTGTACGGTTTTTTTTCTTTTTTTAACTGTGACCTGTTTTCATTTGCTAGCTATGGCACACGGGCTATCTCTCGGCGCCAGTCGCTCACGGTTGTGCGCGAACAGACGGAATATCCTCCATTGTTACGGACTGTTCTAAGCAGATTGCTTGTACAACGCGAATGGTGGAGAATACACTGCCCACTAAACGCGAGCACTCGCGAATTGCGCTGGAATCTTCCATGAGTTACTTATGCCGGCGCAATAACCACAGATCAGACTTTCGACGACCGAGGTCTGTGCATACCATTATCATTCGTGTTACTGCATGCGTTACTTTTCTTGCTGCGCACAAGTTTGCCCAATAAAGAGTTAAATGTTCATTTGACACCATTTTCTGCGATCTCCACAGTGTCACAACGTCACAACCGCGTGGCATCTGGTGGAGATGCTTCGGTGTCCACGCGTTGAACCCCCCCCCCCAAACAGTGAACCAACCTACATCCTGGAAATACCAATGTCAATCCATATTCTGGCAGCAGGACTGCTGCCCGTGTACGGACCCCTTCCCAGTAAGAACAGTAAGACTATCATGACCACAACAGCAACCACGGGGACAGCTCTAGTACGGCCTGCATGCCATCGTGCGGCAGCAATCGAGGGAGCCATCGGCCTTCCATGCATCCGCCATGCGAATGCTCATGAAGTTCTTAAACGTTACAGACCTTACATGCGACTCGTGATAAGTGACATTCATTATGGGCGTGGTGTGTTGATTGGAGGCCCGGCACAGCACCGTACGCGGGATAGCTCATGGGCCGCCGGCATGTGCATTGCCTTCGCTTTAAAAAAAATTATCATGCTTTCCACAACCTGAAAGGAACAAACCGAGCTGGGCAATTGCCTGCATATCTCGCGAGGCTAGATCCACCTGCTACCTACAACATCCCCCTCCCCCCTCCATTGAGGATCCAGAAAGGTGGCTGAAAGCTTACCAGAGGTTTGCAACATCTGATGTTCGAAGAAAAGCTTGCGGGAAAAAAATTTGAAACTTCAAAGGAGACGGCAACTGCACTCGCCACCCCCTTCTCACGTGCAGGGTAGCAAACCGGTTATCCTGGACTGGTTAACCTCCCTGCCTTTCCTTCTCTACCATTTATTCTTCTTCTACATGCCTTGGCACAGAGCATGTAAGTTCGCCAAGTTCGCCTAATAAATAGCTAAGTCTTCCATTTTACGTGCTGGTTGCTCAAGTCTTCACCGTCACATCCACGGATCAATAATTTGTAAGGTACAGTAGCCATAACTCCAGCCTTCTTTGGGACATTTCTCAATAGAAGCATAGGTCAACATCATCATCTCTACCTGCTGCACGTTCAAGGCGAATGCGCGCGCGACCCTAAGAAGAAGAAGAACAGAGCCATGGCGGACAGTGGCAATCTGCAACGGTTGGTCTCGCCAGAACCGGGATGCACTGATTCCAGAGCTCCTCCCATGCTTGCAAGCACTGCCCTCTTCAGGCACAACCATCGCCGCACAGCTCTGATTGTCTGCGGCGTAGCAGCATTCCTGGTGTTCGCGATGGTGATCGTGTTCGTCGGTGCCTACTTAGTCGAGAGACAAAGGGGCAGTGAGGGGCCTTCATCCAGAGATAGAAGACCGTTCTGCTGCCCAGAAGAGGTGGAAAGGTTAGTCAGATACGTGAATACGACCGCTTTCCCGTGCCATAATTTCTTCGCTTACGTCTGTGCGAAGGTTCCTGAAGGCGCACTTTCGGGGGACACCGACGAGCGTTCTCGACCTGAGCACGCCGTAATTACCGGTGCTATGACTTCGGATGCGCCAATGGGCCCGGTGGGACGTTTTCTGGCCTCCTACTTCAGAACGTGCGTACGGGCTATTGTACACTACGACGATTTCATTTCGTCCCTGGCTAATGCTTTTGTGCGAGACGCGGGAGACTTCCTGAGGAAAGTCAGCGCTCGAGAAGCCATGATATTCAGCGCTACCATGTCGGTGAAGTACTCTTTATCAGCTGCCATCGACATTCGCATCGACAGGGAAGAAGTCAACCTAGAGTTCACTGCTGTTTGCGATCTTCGCGGCCGTTCTCGCGTCGCTCTGGCTGCTGCAGTTGAAGCCCTACAAGGAGCTATGAACGCGACTGTGACGCTAAAAGATACCTTTAAACTCGTAACGGCGCTGTGCGGCTTGTTTCGAGAAGAGCGTAGATGGGAGGCAGAGTATCAAGTCACAGCCAATAGCAGCAGTGCATTTAGTCAAGAAGTTTGGAACATCAGAGACCTCGGAGCTGCAATGAACTCCCTTGGTTTCTCGTTAAAAGACGTGCGGGTTATAGATGTCCAAGGTATCCGAGAAATTCGCCATCTCTACGATATGTTCAGCGGCAACAAGAGTTCGGGCTTGAAAGGTGCATATCTTCTGTGGCACGCGCTCCTAAGTGGTGTCGGTGGGTTGGACGTTACCGAAGGTGAATTTTCGCCTCCCCTATTTAAAGCCTGCTCTGAAAGCATGATCTCTATGTGGCAGATCTGGGACTTGTACGAAGCGGAATTTCTCACCACAGAAGACAAGGATTCGCAAGCGAAAGACATATTTGCCGCCATAAAGGGCGTCGCTCGCGAACAGTTCAAAGAGAGTGCTATCTTCAACACTGAAGACCTCGATAGGTTGGATGAGTTCTTCGAGAAAGTAGACCTATTGACACCCACGGCTATCAGCAAAGCTCCCGTCCCGGTCCCAGAGGCGACGCTCGACTTCGGCGAGAACCTTCTGAAGGCTTACGCTTTTGAAGTAAAGATTGCCGCCGCCCGGCTGTCAGCCCTGAGTGCTACGAGGACGTTCCATCATCGGGATGTGTTAATTGTGGAAGACCGCTACATCGTACTGTCTCCCGCGTCGTACAGTTACATCCGTACCGGTCCACCGAGTAAATCGCACCTCCCGAACATGGCTCTTCTCGGCCAGCTTCTGGCTGAAAGCCTTTGGGGCGTCGCGCTGCACTTAATCAACTGGAAATCCAAGACCGCTGCTAATATCGGAAGGTTACAAGAGTGCTTCGCCGAAAACTACTTTAAGGACTTTCCCTTGGACGATATTGACGCTCGTGAAGTGATTATCGCCGCGCTCGGACTGTCCACTGTTCTCAAGGCGCTGAACTCAACTGAATGGCACGTAACAAAGCCTGCCTGGAGCCTCTGGAAGCTGTCTGAAGCACAGTTTTTTTACATCGTCAGCAGCCACCAGCGCTGTACAGGCGAGCAGTCGCGAGAAGCGATGACCGAGGTCAACGTGCCGCTGATGTACGTTGAAGATTTTGCTGAATCATTCGGCTGTCTCGGCGATGACGCTATGAGACGCCCCTTCAAATGTCCTGTCAGTGACGTGGCTCGCAAATGAACACGGCCGGCGCTATTTGGACCTTTTTTGTGTCTCGGAGAAATTTATACGTCCCATAAAGCTGCACTAAACTTTGTCGTCTGTTTCGGTCATTCTGTGTTTTGCTTTCCATATTATAAAGGGTGTCATTTTCTTTCTCGCGAACGTCACCTTTTTGCTCCTGGCAAGTAAAGAATTTTATTGGGACTGAATTGCTGCGAGACATGTAAGTTGGGGTTGAAAGCAATCTGGAGCTAATAAAGTAGTTCTAACGCATATTTTCTGTTGGTATCGGTTTAAAACTGTTTTGTCGATTCGCCGTTACCTGCTTTCAATCTGCTAAAAAAAAAAAATCACGCCATATCCGCGAAGTGAATGATGATGGGTGGGCGAGTGAGTGAGTGAAACAACTTTATTGACGATCCGGCATAAAGGGGGAAGGCGAAGCTCGATCGTTTTCATCCATGGCAGAAAGAGAATGTGTGGTCTGGAACGCGCTTATACTTCATGGTCATCAGCGTCATCGTCATCGTTATCGCGTGTAGTGAATACATTCCACTATACTGGACCGCGCTTATACTTCATTTTTATCACATGGAGGGGGGTATACATATTACCAACACCAGAAGCGGTTAGCTGATATGTAGCACTTGTGCTTGCGAGGGTGGTAGCCCTGGATAGTGCTTCGTGGACCAGCTACAGTGGATGGCGCTTAGGTAAACAATTGACGTTAACCCGACATGACGCCTGCCTCATAGCAGTACATATATAACGTTTATAAAATTAGATAGCCTGCACTGCAACCACAATTGACGTTTCACCAACATTAAGCCTGCACAGGGTCTTTTTCCAAAGCAGTTTCGAGGCCTGGCATGGCTCTGTGGTAGAATACCGTAAAATGGGGTTACTTTGTGACTGCAGAGGTTACTTTGTGACACGCGCTCGGTTTTCTGTACTTTAAATCTCGCGCCACGACCAGGCGCCGCCGAAAAGCTATAAGCCACCCAACAAGCTCGCCTGACATGCCGTGCCACTTAGCGACAGCCGGCCAATGTTCCCACGCTCCGGAGCCACTCTAGACGCTGACATGTTCAATGGTGTTTTAGCGCGCATTGTTGAAGCACCGTAAACTTTGTGCGCTCGACCCGTCCGCACGAGAAAAACAGCGAAAATAGGTATGTACTTGTGATTGTTAATATATAGGCTAAAATAAACTGTAATATGAATTTAATCAAGTCACGTCTGTTGAAGTTTATAGAAAGGAAACTGAAATGTTGATACTTCGCGGGGTAACTTTGTGACACGCCAATGGTCACAAAGTTACCCCGTCTCTGTTTTAGATGCGGAGCATCTTATGGCGGGGGTCTTTGTCCGTTCCTCCCTCACACGTCCGGTCACTTTCATGAAGTAGGAAAGCACCCACTATGCGAACCAGAACACTGTAGTACAATAAGGCCAAAGGGATTGAAATCTTGGCCAGTTGGTTCATGATACTTGTTTGCGTCTGCCTCTTTCTTGTGTCCCGTGCTTTTGCTGGCTTTTTTCAACTACAATAAGGCCGTCACCCACCACCACAGTCACCAGAGTCATGGCCGAGAGCACAGAGTGGCTGCTTAGCAATGACTAGGCAGGTGGTGGGTGCAATCAAAGAATAACACGCACTACCGGTGGTGTCTGTCGCCCAGGTTGACTCCATTCCTTGATCTTGCTTGCATGTGCTTACGGGGGCTTTGTCTGTCCCTCCTTCCCTCGTCCCGCGTTCCACACTCCCTCTCTCACCTTCTACGCTCCCCCGGTCTCTCCTCTAGGAATCCTCTACTCTACGGAGTGGCGCCCGCGTCCCGCACCCCCACAGCGCATGCGCGTCCCCTCCCCCCTCTGTCTTCTCTCCTACGCTCATCCCCTTTCTCTCCTTTAGGAATCCTCTACTCTACGGAGCGGCGCCCGCGTCCCGCGTCCCGCACCCGCACAGCGCACGCGCGTCCCCTCCACCTCTCTCTCCTCTCCTACGTTCACCCCCCTTTCTCTCCTCTAGGAATCCTCTACTCTACGGAGCGGTGGTGCGACAGCTGCATACTCTGCTGGGGGGCGCCACGGTAGTTCCGCGGTATGAAAATGACGAAGCGTGCGCGCGTCATCCTTTCTCCTGTGCAGCGCCGTGATGAGCGCCCGGGCCGCTGCCGCGAAACGGGAGTAGCGACGTGGCAATCCCGAACTTCGCCCCCCCCCCCCCCTGCTTCGCATTCACACATGGTTCGCTTTAGCGGGAGATGGAGAAGTTTTTAGATGCGAAGCATCTTATGCTCGGGGCTATGTCCGTCCCTCCCGCGTCCCGAGTCCTTCCCGCGTCCCGAGTCCCGCGTCCGGCCACTTTCATGAAGGAGGGAAACACCTACTATGCGAACTAGAACACTGTAGTACAATATAAGGCCGTCAACCACCACTACAGTCACCAGAGTCATGGCCGAGAGCACAGAGAGGCTGCTTAGCAATGGCTAGGCAGGTGGTGCATGTCGCCCAGGTTGACTCCATTCTTTGATCTTGCTTGCATGTGTTTGGGGGGGGAGGCTTAGTCCTTCCCGCGCCCCACACCACCACAGCGCATGCGCGTCCCCTCCCCCCTCTCTCTTTCCTCTCCTACGTTCACCCCCCTTTCTCTACTCTAGGAATCCTCTACGGAGCGGTGCCCGCGTCCCACATCCCCACAGAGCATGCGCGTCCTCTCCCCCCTCTCTCCTCCCCTCACCCCCCTTTCTCTCCTCTAGGAATCCTCTACTCTACGGAGCGGTTCCCGCGTCCCACACCCCCACAGCGCATGCGCGCCTCCTCTCTCTCCTCTCCTGCGGTTCTCTCCTCTAGGAATCCTCTACGGAGCGGCGCGCACGACAGGTGGTGCGACAGCTGCATACTCCGCTGGGAGCACCACGGTAGTTCCGCGGTATGAAAATGACGGAGCACGCCTCATTCTCTCTCCTGTGCAGCGCCGCGATGAGCGCCCGGGCCGCTGCCGCGAAACGAGAGCGGCGACGTTTCTCCCGCTCAAGCTAATTATCTCCCCGCTGCTTCGCATCCACACATGGTTCCCTTTAGCGGGAGATGGGGAAGTTTTTTAGATGCGAAGCATCTTATGCTCGGGGCTCTGTCCGTCCCTCCCGCGTCCCCCGTCCGCCGTCCCCCGTCCCCCGTCCCGCGTCCGGCCACTTTCATGAAGTAGGGAAGCGCCCATTATGCGAACCAGAACACTGTAGTAATATGAAGGCCGTCAACCCTAACACAGTCATCAGAGTCATGGCCAAGAACACAGAGAGGCTGCTTAGCAATGGCTAGGCAGGTGGTGTCTGTCGTCCAGGTTGACCCCATTCCTTGAGTCATGGCCGAGAGCACAGAGAGGCTGCTTAGCAGTCAGTAGCGTAGCCAGAAATTTTTTTTCGGGGGGGGTTCAAGCATACTTTATGCATGTTCGTGCGTGCGTTTGTATGTGTGCGTGCATATATACGCAAGCAAGACTGAAAAATTTCGGGGGGGGGTTTGAACCCCCCCCAACCCCCCCCCTTGGCTACGCCACTGTTAGCAATGGCTAGGCAGGTGGTGTCTGTCGCCCAGGTTGACCCCATTCCTTAATCTTGCTTGCATGTGTTTGGAGGGGGCTTTGTCCGTCCCGCGTCCCACACCACCACAGCGCATGCGCGTGCCGTCCCCCCTCTCTCTCCTACGCTCACCCCCTTTCTCTCCTCTAGGAATCGTCTACTCTACGGAGCGGCCCCCCGCGTCCTCTCCCCCCTTTCTCCTCTAGGAATACTCTACTCTACGGAGCGGCTCCGGCGTCTCCCACATCCCCAGAGCGCATGCGCCTCCTCTCCCCCCTCTCTCCTCTTGGAATCCTCTACTCTACGGAGCGGCTCCCGCGTCCCACACCCCCCACAGCGCATGCACGTCCCCTCTCTCTCCTCTCCTACGGTCGCCCCCCGTCCTTTCCTCTAGGAATCCTCTACGGAACGACAGGTGGTGTGACAGCTGCATACTCTGCTGGGGGGCGCCACGGTAGTTCCGCGGTATGAAAATGACGGAGCGCGCGCACCTCATTCTCTCTCCTGCGCAGCGCCGCGATGAGCGCCCGGACCACTGCCGTGAAATGAGAGCGGCGACTTTCCTCCCGCTCAAGGTAATTATCTCCCCGCTGCTTCGCATCCACACATGGTTCCCTTTAGCGGGAGATGGGGGATTTTTAATTTAAATTATATGTTGTTTTGTTGAAAGGAGGAAGATGCTCAACGTCCCAGCGGGGAAAAGCATATCGGTTGCCGACGTAGAAGAAGCGAGCAAGACAGGAAAACCGACATCCGGAAAGAAGGGCAGCTCTTCCTCCGGTATCAGAGGTAGACAACCTAGGAAGGGGTCTTCTCTTGACGACAGCCCAGAAGAAAGCACTGACAGCGATTCTACACAACGCAAATAAACTTTTGATGGGGTAACAATACGCCAGCCCTTTTTTCCCCAATCATATTCAGCCAAAGACAACGTTGTCACAAAGTTGCCCCACACGACGGGGCAACTTTGTGACAGCTTTTAACCTGAATAAAGCCGTTTGTATTACAATGCGGATTTGTAGAACATACTATCGTGTGAGGGAATGTTTCAGCAACGTTATGCCACTATTCATTCGCCTTTATGTTTATAATTGTCCAGCGAGAGAATGAAAACGTACGAAATCTGTCACAAAGTAACCTCATTTTACGGTACTTGATTGCCCCGCAGATAGCTTGGGTTCGATTCCTGCTGGGACCCTGATATTTATTATTTGCATTCGTCGGGTCAACGCTGCTGACGTCAGTTTTTCTTAACGCTCTCGCATTTAAATTACTGTCTGTCCTCGCCGTTACTGGGTAGATACAAACTGTGAATCACCTGTGGCACATACCCGCATACCTGGGGCACATACCCTCCCGTGGTATACGGGTATGTGCCACGCTTGTCTGGCGGAAAGGGTTTGACGACGTACGCGACGTGATTGTCACATTATACATGTCTTGACCAGCGAGTCATATTCGTCAAACCACCTTACCCTCCCATACTAATTTTGGTTTTACCCCAAGTTAAGGGGCTGATCACGAGAGCACCCAGATGTAGTCGGCCAGATAGATAGATAGATAGGCAGATAGATAGGTAGATAGATACGTAGATAGACACGCTATAAGTGTCTCTAGAGCGCAAAGAAATGCTTCGCATCTAAAAAAAGTGCGCAGCTTGCACCAGAGGCGCAAGCCTGGAACCATCAGCGGCGCTAGGGTTCGACCTGGCTAAATTTTGCTAGTAATGCCGACCTTTTGCTAGAGGTCATAAGTTTTGCTAGCATCCTTAAAGTATTGAAGAACTTTGGTAGTACTAAGTATGGCTGGACTTAACTAGACATGACACGTGACTAGCAGTTACGGAGTGTTGGGCGTGAACATGTCACGTGATTAGCAATTACGCAATGTTGCATGATTTTAGTCACGTGACTAAATGTTACGTGATGTTTAGCCCTGTGATTAGACGTTGTGTGATGTTACGCGATTTTTAGACGCGTGAGTAGTTACGAGATGTTATCTAGTCATGAGACTACAGTGACGTGGTGTTACGTGATATTTAGTCACGGGAGGGTTGTTGCACGATGTTTAGTTGCGTGACAAGTTGTCACGCAATGTTACGTGATTTTATTCACGTGACTTTAGTCACGTGACTAGGCATTACGTGATTTTAGTCACGTGAATAGTTGTTACGTGATGTTGGGTGATTTTTAGTCACGTAACACTCTCCCATCATAGCTTTTTGTATTCATAGCCGTACAAATCGGTGCACGTGTTGTGGGAACGAAGCAGAAGTTGAAGAGGACGAAGCGAGCGTGTACCGGTTCATGATGCTTATATAATTCCTGGTCGCACTACTCGGCGCAACGGAAAGCGCTTCTCTCTCGAACAGAGGGATTTGAGTCTGCCTATTTGTTCGTATGGTGAAACCCGGATGAACAAACAGGGCTGTATCCGTGTGTTGCACTGTAGTTAATTCTAATTCTACTGGACATGGTACAAAGGCGGCACGGGAAAAGGAAGATGCATCGATTATGCGTGAATACTGGATAGTCCCGGAGACAATGACAGAACAGGCACTGGACATTTTCACATATTGTTGCCACTTACGTCTGGTTTCAAGCCTGTTGCCTCACCATGTAACTACTGGGCTGTTGCTACAATAACTCTCTGCATCCCTTGTAAGAACTTGCATGCTCTGAACTTCCCTTCCCCGTGGCTCTTCCGGACCCCTGAGCAAGGTAGTCTGCCGGGCTCAGCCCTGGTTAACCTCCCTGCTTTTCTTTGTCCTTCCTCTTCTCCTGTACGTAAGGGGGGGGGGGGTCAAAAGTTCCCAGGGCACGCTCCCATAGGAATACATGGGATGGTGGCCTGGGAACTTTTGACCAGCCCGGTACATCCCCATTTTGCACGTAAAAGCGTGCTCTGGGTGAAGGGCAGTCGTTACAAACCAGTGGCGTAGCCAAGGGGTGGCACACCGGGCCCGTGTCCCCCCCCCCCACATCCTGAAATTTTTTTCGCATAGCATATGGAGCACAAAATGACACTCGACCACATCTACCTGCCCGGCCCCCATGTCAGATCAAAGTGGTGCTCCACCCCCCCCCCCCCCCCCCGCACACACACACACCCCGAAAAAAATTTCTGCGTTTGATGTTATAGCCCTTGCCTATAACGTCAAACCAGACGTGCCGTGCACCAGGTGTCACGACTTCCCTCCCTTGGGGGGGGGGGAGATTCATCGCAGCAGCCCTCCCCACCCCCCCTTATTAGGTCAAAGTATGGGCATACTTAGCGCCCCCTCACTCTTAGGTGACTAGAAGGGCGGCCCCCCTGCCTCTTCCCCACTCCCTGCGCACGCCTGTGCTGCTACCCATAACGTCCCCTCCCCCCTCCATTGAGGATCCAGGAAGGTAGCTGGTGGTGGTGGTCAAAACATTTATTAACCATTAAATGGTTACAGAGAGGTGAGGTGATTGTGGTACTAGGTGGAGCCCCTATTCCGGAGCACCATTGGCAAGCAACGCCGCCCGCGTCCGTTGAACCAGGGCCTTTTGGCTTGAGGTCCTGACAGCTGAGCAGGGCCACCTCCCAGTCCTCTCTCGTGGGGTTGGGGTTTGGGGGGGGGGGGGGGGGGATAGATGGGTTTAATAGGCACGCCCAGACTATGTGGAAGGTGTCGGCCACTTCTCCACAGAACTGGCACGTGCCATCAAAGAATGGATTGAAATGTCGTAGCACGAGTGACATTTGGTGACGGACCCCTATAATTCAAGAGATGCTCGGGCGGAACAATTGCCGGCCATTTAGGCCAGGCTAACCCCGCCTGTTGCAACATCACAACCACCACCACCACTACCACCACCACCACCACCACCGGGCACAGTACAGTGTTTGTAAAAAGCTTCAAAAGGAGGCGCTCGTCAGCGCGATCCAGTCCCTTACAAGGGTCCGGATAGCGCCGGTGCTCCTCCTTGTAGTACCTGGTGATGTCTTTGAATGAAACGACCAAATTGTCTGATTGGGAGTAGGCTTCCAAAGCCAGGGAGAAAGCCCGGGAAGAGAGTGCGCGGGCGGCCTGATCGGCCTGTTCGTTTCCGTGGAGTCCCTGGTGACCGGGTGCCCAAACCAGATTACGCGGAGTTGGATCGACGTATCGGCAGCTAGGTTCCAGTATGCGCTGAGCAAGCGGGGGAGCCCACCCTAGCCCATAGTTCCGACAGGCCCCTCGCGAGTCGGTGATGATGTGCTTCGATGAGGGATAGGTGAGAGAAAGCTTACGAGAGGTTTGCTGCATTGGATATTCGAAGAAAAGTTTGCGAAGAGAAGTTTGAAACATCGAAGAAGAAGGCAACGGCGCTTTCCACTATCATTTCATTAAGTGTTTCATGCCTTGTGCCAAAGCATGCAAGTTCGCCAATTTCGCCTAAGGAACAGCTAAGTCTTTCATTTTATTTTTCGTTTCTCAAGTGTTGACCGCGACATCCACGGGACACTGATTACGAAGACACAGCAGCCATACTCAAGCCTTCTTCGGGACATTTCCATACAGAAGCATAGGTCAACATCATCATCTCTACTGCTGCACGTTCAAGGCGAATGAGCGCGCGACCCTAAGAAGAAGAAGAACTAAGTCATGGCGGACAGTGGTAATCCGCAACGAATGGTCTCGCAACAACCGGGATTTACAGATCCCAGAGCTCCTCCCAGGCTTACCAGCCCTGCCTCCCTCAGGCACAACCATCACCGCACAGCCCTGATTGTCTGCAGTGTAGCGGCATTCCTGGTGTTCGGGATGGTGATCGTGTTCGTCGGTGTCTACCTAGCCGTGAGACGAAGGGGCAATGAGGGGGCCTTCATCCAGAGCAAGAACACCGTTCTGCTGCCCAGAAGAGGTGGAAAGGTTAGTCAGATACGTCAACACGACTGCTTTCCC
This sequence comes from Rhipicephalus appendiculatus, assembly GCA_030522465.1. NCBI lineage: Eukaryota > Metazoa > Arthropoda > Arachnida > Ixodida > Ixodidae > Rhipicephalus > Rhipicephalus appendiculatus. The sequence goes on along the minus strand of JALIZH010018094.1, from coordinate 61,093 downwards.
ATGCAAGAATTTTTTCGCGTACGTCTGCCCGAAGTTAACTGAAGGCGCACTTTCGAGAGACACTGTCGAGCACTCTCGGCCTGTGCACGCCATAGTTACCGGTGCGATGAGTGTGGATGCACCAATGGGCCCGGTGGGACGTTTTCTGGTCTCCTACTTCAGAACGTGCGTACGGGCTATCGTACACTACGACGATTTCATTTCGTCCCTGGCTAATGCTTTTCTGCGAGACGCGGGAGACCTCCTGAGGAAAGCCAGTGCTCGAGAAGCCATGATATTCTGCGCTACCATGTCGGTGAAGTACTCTTTATCAGCTGCCATCGACATTCGCATCGAAGGGGCCAAAGTGAGCCTAGAGTTCACTGCTGTGTGCGGTGTTCGCGGCCGTTCTCGCGTCGCTCTGGCTGCTGCAGTTGAAGCCATACAAGGAACTATGAACGCGACTGTGACACTAAACGATACGTTTAAACTGGTAGCATCGCTGTGCGGCTTGTTTCGAGAGGAGCGTAGATGGGAGGCAAAGTACCAAGTCACAGCCAATAGCAGCAGTGCATTTAGTCAAGAAGTGTGGAACATCAGAGACCTCGGAGCTGCAATGAACTCCCTTGGTTTCTCGATAAAAGACGTGCAGGTTATCGCTGTTCAAGGTATCCGGGAAATTCGGCATCTCTACGATATGTTCAACGGCAACAAGAGTCCGGGCTTGAAAGGAGCATATCTTCTATGGCACGCGCTCGTAAGTGGTGTCGGTGTGTTCAACGTCCCCGAAGGCAAATTTTCGCCTCCCCTATTTAAAACCTGCTCTGAAAGCATAATCTCAATGTGGGAGATCTGGGACTTGTTCGAAGCGGAATTTCTGACCAACGAGGACAAGGATTCGCAAGCGAGAAACATTTTCGCCACCATAAAGGAGGTCGCTCGCAAACACTTTAAAGAGAGTGCCCTCTTCCGACACTGAAGACCTGGATAGGTTGGAGGAGTTTTTCGGAGAAAGTAGACCTAGTGACACCGACGGATATAAGCAAAACTCCCGTCCAGGTCCCAGAGGCGGACGCTCGACTTCGGCGAGAACCTTTTGAAGGCTTACGCTTTTGAAGCAAAGGTTGCCGCCACCCGGCTGTCAGCCCTGAGTGCGACGAGGACGGCCCGTCATCGGGATGTGTTAATTGTGGAAGACCGCTACATCCTACTGTCACCCGAGTCGTACAGTTACATCCGTACCGGCCCACCGAGTAAATCGCACCTCCCGAACATGGCTCTCGTCGGCGAGCTCCTGGCTGAAAGCCTTTGGGGCGTCGTGCTGCACGTGGTCAACTGGAAATCCAAGACCGCTGCTAATATCGGAAGGCTACAAGAGTGCTTTGCTGAAAACTACTTTGAAGGACTTTCCCTTGGACGATATTGACGCCCGTGAAGTGATCATCGCCGCGCTCGGACTGTCCACTGTCCTTAAGGCGCTGAACTCTACTGAACGGCACGTAACGAAGCCTGCCTGGAGCCTCTGGAAGCTGTCTGAAGCGCAGTTCTTTTACATCGTAGGCAGCCACCAGCGATGTACAGGGGAGCAGTCGCGAGAAGCGATGCTCGAGGTCAACGTGCCACTGATGTATGTTGAAGATTTTGCTGACTCATTCGGCTGTCTCAGCGATGATAGAATGAGACGCCCCTTTCAATGTCCTGTCCATGATGTGGGTCGCAAATGAACACAGCGGTGCTATTTGGTCCCTTTTTGATGTCTGGGAGGAATATGCGCGTCTATATATAGCTGCATTAAACTTTGTCGTTTAATTGTTTCGGTTATTCTGTGTCTTGTTTTCCTTTACAACAACAAGCGTCATTTTTCTTTATCGCGAATATCACCTTTTCGCCCCTGTCAAGTAAAGAATTGAATTGGGACTGAAATGCTGCGAGGCATATACAAGTTAGGGTTGAAAGCAATCTGGAGCTAACAAGGTAGTTTTGGCCTGCCTTCAAGGCCAAACTCAATATGCGCGAAAATGCACGCGACAGCGACGAGCGACGCTATGAGCGACGAAACTGGCGGTTCGAGCGACGTGTCGCGTGGTCGATTTCGCGCGATCGCTCGCTTTTTCAGATTTGGAATCTGTCGCCCGTCGCCCGGAAGTGCTGTGCTCAAGCAGCCAATAGCAAAACACTGAAACAGGATGTACATCAGTGACGTGCTGCTGGTTGTTGTCACTTGCTTATCGACGCGCACCAGCAACAACGTTCATCAACATGTCAACGGCAACGAGCGCAACGTTGACGTCGTTGAACGCAAACGTTTTAGATGCGAAGCATCTTATGCCCGGGCCTATGTCCGTCCCTCGTTGAACGCAAACGTCGTTGAACGCAAACGTTTATTATGGGACCTCAGGGACAGGAACTGCAAGTCCCGCGCCGTCTGTGACGCGGCTTGGCGGCACGTAGCAGCACTGATGGGATCGAAACAGATAAGACAATAAACATTTTATGTACCATTATGCAACAAAACACAGTACTTTACATTGCATGCCGCTGACAACGCGCCGCTTTTGGTGCCAGTAAACGCCCTCATGCCAGCAACAGTGGAGATCGCTCGCCATATGGGCCACCCTACCATGGGCGTCGGCAGGGGTAGGCTAGCAGGGGGGGGGGGGGTGCAAAAGGGGCACTTGCCCCCCCTCAAGCCTCACCAGTACTTGCCCTCACCCAAGCTAGACCAATGCTCTCCCCCTCCCCCCACCCGCGATGCAACACTCGTTTGCACCCCCCAAGAGAAAATCCTGCCGACGACCATGTCGCTCGCCGAAGCTACCGAAGCCACCATACCGAAGCAGTCGCGTGAATGGGGTTTGCCCATGCAAGCGACCGCTTGCGCGAAGGCGATCTACGTCGCGTCGCTCGTCGCTGACGCGTACATTTTCGCGCATATGGGGTTTGGCCTTCATTCTTCACCCAAAATGAAAGAGGAATTGGATGTCTGCCTGTTTGTTCATATGATGAAACCCGGATAAGAAGGGCTGTATCCGTGTCACCATAATTAATGCGATTGCTTTCTGCTGTTGGACATGGTACAAGAGTGGCACGTGAATAAGAAGATGCGTCGATTATTCGTGAGCATGGATAGTCTTGGAGACACTGACAGAACAGGCACTTGACATTTTCACATATTGTTTCCTCTTAAGTCAGGTTTCAAGCCTGTTACCTCGCCATGTAACTACTGGGCTGTACCCCAAACAACTCTTTCTGCATCCCTTGTATGCACTTGTTGTTGTTGTTGTTGTTGTGGTTCGAAGAAGGAAAAGGCGCCTAATTTCTGCAGCCCGGTCGGGAGCACGGCGCAGCACTTATATATGCTCTGAACTTCTCTTCCCCTTCCCCCTTTCCTTGAGCAGGGTAGCCTACCGCGGCCCAACCCTGTTAACCTCCCTGCTTTCCTTTGTTCTTATTGTCCTCCTCCTGTACGTGCATGCACGTTCTGTACCCAAAAATATTCTCTGGGAGTCTGGGACCTTACAAACACGCGGTGTTTACGTAATCAAGCAAGGTTTGGGTTTGGGCTAGTTGGTGATCCATTAATAATACACAGCGCAAAACGAACAAAGGACGAGAAAAGGAACCACAAAGACAAGCGCTGACTTCCAACTGAGGTTTAATGAAAACATACAAGCAATATAAGTCTCCAAAACGCATCACGTGAGTGCCACATTAAACCTTAGTTGGAAGCATTAAACCTCAGTTGGAAGTCAGCGCTTGTCTTTGTGGTTCCTTTTCTCGTCCTTTGTTTTAATACATAATCAAACCAGACGAGCACCTGTTGTCGTTACATCACTCCCCTTTTCTCTGCATGATTTCTTTTTTAGTTTACGGTCGTCGCTATGATTCTGAGCCGTAACATTGCAGCTGCACAACTTAAGAAGCGCAGGGAGTTAGCACTTAGAAGTTCTTTTATCGAAATGATGGCTAAGGCCTACTTGAAAAACGCGGCTGGCGACCACAAAAACCGAAACACGAAAAATTGAGTTCAAGCACGGTTTCAAAAAATTCTCCACTGAAATAAATGCGCAATCATTGTATTTTATGTCAAGCTCTTTTTAAATAAAATGTAGAGTTTTCATAAAGTTGGCCTTTGTTTGGCATTCTATATTTATTCCTTTCAGTTTGCCCTTCAAGCAGAGCATTTGCGTTTGTCGTCGTTTTCCACTCAGAACTCCCAGACGGCGCTGCTGCCAAAATATGGCGCTGTCATATCGGATAAGAATATTTCTAATACAAGTTTTATTTATATGTAAGTATACGTCTTATACTTCTGTTGTATTTACCGGCTTGTTAGTGATTTAGAGAAGCACAGAGCCATGCTTTCGTGCACCGTAGCATGAAACGAGTACTCTCAAAAGCAAGCAGCCTTCGTTCGCGGCATGACTTGGCGCTGCCGATCGTATTCTGTCAATACATTTTTTTTATATATGTTTGATGTGACGATTCAGCGATGAGCTGTCTTCGACAGCGCTCACAGTGGGTTTTACGGAGGGGCCCCTTGTTATTGTCCTCAAAATTTTCGTCATCTTCGTGTCTTTCTTCCAGCCATCATTGATCAAGTTTTGCCGGATAGGACGAGCCTGAAGATATATCAGCCCATCCAGGCCGATTTCTACTGTTTCCGAAGACTTAACGGAACGCACGAATTCGGATGTTCGTGTAAGCAATCTTTTCATTGATTCGCACGAAAACATTGGGCGTTGGTATGCGCTCAGAACTCGCTTTGGTCGGCTGTGTGTCGTAGTTTTGCGGAAACGCCTTACGTTTCGTGCGCATCGCCCACGATAACGAACGTTATCTAACCTCCATGCTCGTTTTATATTGACGGGAGCTGTCGCTTTATCGTTTCCTACCCGCTGCTTTATCCACTACAGCTGAGAGGAGTGGGAACGTTGGCGTAATTCACGTGGTGTCGACCGAAGAGGATGTCCAGTTCATCCTTGATGATGACAGCGGCATCAAGTATGTCGCTGCTCTTCGCTCGGATTTCTTCAACATGTAAGTTGCGTTGCGGCGATGCTTATTTGCTGTGCTATCGCAGCATAGTGTTCGATTCAATCTCCGCCGGGCAATATGCTGACCCATGTTACCTACTTTCGTTTTACCCTTTCAGGGGTAACATGACAAAGCTCCAAGACTCCGGCCGAGTTACCGGTGTGATTGTGTTAAGGAGCAGGCAAAACCTTCCGGATGAAGGCTTTTCGCCGGATAGCACGTGCCCAAATGATGGCTTTGGTGAGCATAATGGCAAGCTTTATGGTAGTCTGCATGTTGCTGATGTTGCTCTTGTGCCAGTATTCGGAAGGATAGAAAGAAAGAAAGACTTCATTGCTTCTGTAACATTACAGAAACAGTGGCAACAGCAAAATGCACCAAGGCCTGAAAGAGGCTCCTGCTTTTTTCATAGATTAGGCTGCAGTGAACAGATTATGCGCAGGATAAAAGGATATTAAATATTATCATCTTGCAACATTATACCTTATACAAATGGCATGCAGCAATAGAACATATATTCAAAAGCCGAACACATTGTGTGAGATTCAGGTTACTATCTTACATACGATGTATACAGTCACAACAATTCCTTTTACATAAAGAATATCAGCATATTAACCAGGGATGAATGAAAATTAAGAGAATCAAATGCCAAATGAAAATCGAAAACATCAAAAGATTTCAGGTGATCTGTGTGAAAAGGTTATGCAAAATGGCTTTGATTACAGGTAACAACTATCAGTAACACTTCAGTAGCAGCATTATTCAGAGTACATTATTGAAAGTGAGAGACAGTCAGCTATATTCAGTTTTGTTCTTGATTAACAATGACCTGAGAGAACTCTCGGTAAGTCTATTACTGGTCAATCCTGGACGATCTTGCTATAAACGATTTCAGTGGCATGGTGTTATGAGAACTTTCTTCCTTTTCTGTGCCTAACTGTAGGTAAATGTAAAGTGGAGGGTTTGCTGTTGAGTTTTTAATATTTTGAACGAAGTCTAATTGGCCAAGATGTTGTACCGTAAGGCAGCAGCCTGATGTCGGGTCGTATTTCAGGCCTGTACAGTGACCACAACCAGTACTCTAGCTGCAAGAAGGTTTCCTGGAACCCCAAGAATCCAGGGACCGATATGTTTTTCACTCGCTGGAACTTTCCAATCTTCTTAGTGGATAATGAGACAAGTATTGATATCATCGTTAATAAGGTGAGTCTTTGCTGTACTATTGAAATATCTCCTCCGTGTCTAGCATTCAAGAAGCTTGATGCACAGGTGCCTTGAGTGTTGTAATATTTGTCAACATAGTCAGTACTGTACTCCAAAATTTTGTATTGGAACATTTTCAGTAACACTATCCAACTTCACTATAATGTGACCTCATTGGAGGAGCTACAGCGCAGCAGGGAATTTTCAACCTCGTGTCAAAATTAGTTATTAAAAAAAATTCAGAATCACTTGCACTCTAGTTTGCAATGTTGTCAGCAGCTTTGTATGAAACGGTTGTTTGGTTGATTTTAGGGGTTCAACGTCCCAGAGCAACTCAGTCTATGAGAGGCGCCATTGTGGTGGGCTCCGGATTTTGGGCCCTACAGGATTAGCCTATTTTGTACTCTGCTTATAGAATTTTGTGGTTCGTTGGTAACTTCTGGGTATGAACGATGAAACATTGCTAGGAAAAGATAAAGACGAGAGGACAGCGCTGTGTTTGTGTCCTCTCATCTTCGTCTTGTTCCAGCTCTGTTTCATCGTTCGAATTCAGTATGTGACAGTTCAAGAAGCTAATAAACCTCTGTGTGTTTTTTATATCTCCAATGAAACACCTTTTTAAGCCATCCACCTTTGTTCGTCATTTGCGACGTGATCAACCGTGGATGGCTGTGGTTGCTTGTCAGGTCGGGTACGTAGGTGAACGAAACTATGGGCTTTCTAGTGAAGATTTGTATTCCCATTGACATCGATATGCTGATCATGGTTGCGAGGGCATTGTGGCACAACGTTTGAACTTGCCATTTATTTATCTGCGTTTATTCCAGTGTTTCAACGAGCACAACCTGCCCGACAAAGGCTCGCACGAGCGCAAGTGGCCCCTTTGTGCGGCCCAGTTGAGAAGTAGGATGAGTGCAGCCAAAGACAGTGTGACCTGCATCAGGCGTAGTGAGAACTTGGTCACCATGAACCCTTGTGAGTAGCCTCTTCTCTTTGTGTGCTTAACATGGCTTGTTATTTTTCTATGTGGCATTATACGCTATGGGTGCAGCGTGAGTTTTTGTGTTCCCATCTGTACTGCTGCGTGAAGTCTTGCAGTAGTAGACATTATTCCTAAATTGCAGTGACCCTTGCCTGAACTGTAAAAAAAACTTGCGACTTTTGCAGCGTCTCTTTGTCTCATGATAACAATCGCCACTTATCTCATTTGCCTTTCTTTGCTGTAACGCTGCATGTTCAGTAATTCCAGGTCATGAATGACGTACATGCTATCGACATGACATAGCATTATTCGTGGGAAAATAGCAAGCACATAGTTAAAAAAAGATAAGCAAGCAAGATAAATCATTATTTTTCTGTAATCGAAAGATCCCCAAGATAATTCAGCTCTTTTTGGAGTGTAGACATGGCGAGGCATGTTGGTCGTACAGAGCTCCTTCCGCAGCTGCATTACATTTTCTTCATCTCATGAAATTAAGATCCACCCATAAGCACCAATAACTAAGTGATTAAATAGCTATTCCCCTCGCAAACTGTTCTGCAAAAAAGCTAGCTTTACACTGAAGAAAATGACCTGTAGCTAAACTTTTTTTTCTAGATCAACATGCGATGAAGCTGCTAGATGAATTGAAAATGCAAAATCATGTTTCTCTGACAGTCAAGTCAACATATTTTTTCAAAAATGCAATGTGCTTGTATTTGCTGTAATGAACTTCCATACAGGCATTTTTAAGTTTATATGTTTAACAACTGCAAGTAGAAAAAAACAGATGTAGCCCTTATTTGACACATTTACATTTATTTCTTTGAAGCTTTGCAATAAGCTGACAAGGTTCACCAGCTTGGCTCTGTATGAGTATTGTTGTTATTGTCATAACAGGGCACGTTGCAATGGTGATTGCTTCCTTCCAGGTAGCAAATAAATTGGAAAGTAGTTTAATTTGCATGGGAACACTAAATGCTGTGGTGCCATCTAGTGTATATTTATGTTGAAGTCAGAGCACCTTTCACAGGCAACAGCAATTTCTCTTATTAGGATTGGACAGGTGATCTGGATAGTGATAGCAAAATGCCTCCAGTATTTTTTGCTCAAGAAGAGATAAGGCCAAGCAAAGGCTTCTTTTATTACATTAAAAGTTAGTGAATTTTGATTTCAAGGAACCGGAGAAACTGTCCGAATTAAGAAAATGCCGGATTACCGAAAGTATCGAGAAAACAATAAACAAGTGTCTATTACATCAATAAATTCTTGTTTTCTTCATGATTCAGCACTTATTTTCCATGAGAGCAGCTTAAAAGCCGCTATTTTCGCCCTTCACAACTTCGTTCACAATGGACGCAGCCTAAGACATCCGTGTCATAAGCCAAAACGTGCTCTGAACCTATCCGTTATAATGTACTGCCACCATCAACACCACTACGCGCACGCGATGATAATTTTGTTGCTGAAAAAATTGACGGCAACTGATCGTTCGTCTATCACAATGTTGCAAGCGTATTTTATACGAGCATGCTGACCACAGCTGAAGCTCCATCTTCAGCATCTTCTGTCCTGTTTGAGTTTTGTGGCATCGTGTGCGCATTGCTCGAAGTCAGGACAAAGCTACTGAATGCCACATCTGCTGTGGACGAAACTGCGCTCACTAAAAATACGATCATAGCGTCTACACAGTTCTGAAGGCAGGCGCACACCCCACGCCCAGAGTAGAAACGAAACTGCTGTGCACAGCATCTGCTCCTGAATAAACTTGGCTTGATAATGCGCAATCATGGATGGCAATTATGGAGTTCTGAAGGCCCATGGCGAAAATAAAACTACCCCTTGTCACAGCTTTGATCCCATTTGCTATTGACGCGATCATAGATAGCAGCCGCGCAGTTCACGTGCGGCGAGTAAAATCGAAAACGAATTAAGTTTGCCACAGCCACTGAAGCCTTGGTCGCCAAAAACGCAGTTGTTATAAGATTGTGGATGGTGATCTCACCTTTCTGAAGGCCTGCGACTGTTTCACTTGTTCGCAAATGCTGTTTTCGCTCATTTGCGGCGCTTGGCGTGCTCCGAAGATTGTCCGAATTAACCGGGTTGCTGCCAAAATATCTGAAAGGAGTACTGACACAAATTTTAAAAATTTTCGGATTGTTGCTCTAAATGAAAGTACTGGTGTCGAGAAACCTATCAAAAGTATCGTAGTGCTTGGGTATACATTGGATATATTTTTAATACCGCTACCATAAAACAGCAATTTCGGTTTCAGTATCGCGGGGCGGCTTCTCAGTGACGTGTCAGAGCAGTGTGACGTCACGGGAGGACAGTAACTGGCAACGTACTAACGGAAAATCTGTCATCGGCTTGTGGTGCAAGTAAACAACGATGAGTGAATTGTCGTCCAGTGTCCCCGACAGTGATTTCTGCGATTTAGGCTGCATGCAGGACGCAGAGCTCGCAAACTCGGTAACTGTCTTGACTCGTCGAGATAATGTTCATTGCAGTGGAGCTGGCTGGCAGATGCTCAGCGACGAAAACTTTAAAATCAAAATAAAATATTTTATACAAATTGTCTGACTCTGGTGAGTGGAGAGTGTTGACACTGCATACCAAGCAGTCATGGGCACGTTACCAGCAAAAAGTAACACTGTTACAGTTACAGTTCCCTAAGCCAAAAAAGTAACTCTGTTACCGTTACAGTTACTGATTTTCCATAAGTAACTTGTTACAGTTACAGTTACCGTGAAATAGTAACGTCGTTACTTTTCCGCTTACCGTTTAAAATAAGTAATTCATTACATACCAAATGGTATAACTTATTTAATAAAAACGTGCGAAGAGCAACGGGGAGTGATTAACGAGTGAAGACGGTGCCCATGGAGTCTATTCCTTATATTCTTCAATGTTAATCAGCCCATCCTGTTCGGAAAGCTTTGCGTCCGCTAGGCATACAAACCGTTTTTATCCGCCATGCCTTGGCACACATGATCGCGAAATCCAAAGACCACACACCTGCAGATGATTAGTGCGGGATAATCTACAAGTACGATGCGGGGATTGCGGAAGCGACATAATTACATCGGTAAAACGGGCAGGAAAGGACCTGGAAAGGAAAGGCTGCTGAAGTCAACAATGCAACGCGTTCTTACAAAGCTTGAACACTGCTGGACAGGGCATAGCTTTGACCTAAACGACGCGACAACGTTGGCTCACGAACGAAATGGAGGGGTGGGGGGAACTTCTGGAAAATGTGGTTCATTCGCTACGACGCATCGGCTTGCAACAGCAACCACGGCCATCTACTGCAAGGATGTGTGTGACTAATGGACTGATCAACATCAGCTCATTGTTATTTCCTTTTTGTGTTGCCAGTGTATACTGAGGATGCCACCTGCATAGGGGGCGAAAAGACCATCAGTTTGTCAAGTCGGAGTAGATCTTTGGCCATCAGTTACAAAGAAGTTTTGACACTTCTGGCTTTCAGCCATTTCGCGCTGCTGTTTTCTAGCCATTTGTCAAACATCATTAGCTCGGAGCCTCGGGCGAAGGAATGCTCCACCGACATATACCAAGAACAGAGCTACAAGCTGAAGTGACAAAAAGGATATACCCTCCCCCCCCCCCCTCCCCCCCCTCCCGAAAAAAAAAAAAAAAGGGACGTGAACATAGCAAGCTGTCCAGTAGCAATATGACTGACTTACGACATGTAGTTTACAACTAAACACAAGTAAACTCCGAACACGGTCTTCTGCATGAAAGATATTCCTCTTAGCGACCTCTTCTCCCCAACTGCGAGTGGGTTGAAAGGTGGAGAGGATATTGTAAAAAAAAGAAAGTTCGAAAAAGTGAAGAGCGTTTAACATCGGCCTTTAACGAGTGCTGCTGCTGGATAATTTTTTTTATACAAACAGAAGTAACTGTAACTGTACTTTCCGTTACAGTTACTGAGTAAAAAAGTAACACTGTTACAGTTACAAGTTCTTATAACCTAAAAGTAACTAGTTACAGTTACAAGTTACCGAAAAAAGTAACTAGTTACCGGTAACGCGTTACTAGTAACTAGTTACTGCCCAAGACTGATACCAAGGAAACGTAAAATGTCCCTTCTGCGATGTTCCAAAATCGTGTCAGTACTCCTTTAACGAGAGTTTGATGCCATTAAAAAATACATATGCTTGTTGAGACCAGAGAACACGACAGAATTATCCAATTTTCTGAATTAACGAGCTTTTGCTGTAGTACTTGTATTTTGCTGTTGTGTCGAAAAGCAAGTAACGTGAGTGAGGTTGGACTGAAGTGGCGGGCCTCACTGCCGCCATGTGTACGTGCCCTGTGGAGTTAGCTGCGCCAAGCCCAGAACTTGGCACGTATCTGTAACCCACTTAGCTCTTCATAGTATGTGCATAAATTGGTGCCAGTATGCTGAATCAGACTGCATATTTAGGGATACAAACAACTCTTCATGGCTGACATATGATGATGCAACCCAAGACAGTGGCTAATGTTTTCTCATCTCGTCTCTATATCTCTTTACAGTGCGCTACTGCGATCCTCTCACAGATAGAAATGTTATCTCTACACTCTACGCCACAACCACTGAAAAGGCTGTGAGCAACCGTTCTGTGGTGGTCGTTGGTGCAAGGGTAAGAAAAATATGCGCACCCTCTTCCAAACAGTTTGTGCATATCAGAAATATTTTCTTGCACTAAAAGGCCGGGCCAGTCGCTGGCAAATGTTGTCCAAACTAATGCTAAGGTGTCCTAGTATTGAAACGTTAGCCCTAGGTCATCAATATTTAACCAATGTGGCCTTGTCTTAGGCTTACTTCTGTGCATTGCTTTCCGCGGTTACAAAAAAAATTAAATTGCAGAGTTTCACATGCCGATGCCATGCTTTGATAATTAGGTACACCATGGTGGTAGATGCTGCGTTAATTCCAACCAACTGAGATCTTTAGCACGCAACTAAATTAGGTGCACTGTTGTTTTTGCATTTTCTCCTATCAAAACGTGGCTGTCCTCTCTGAGAATCAAATGCACTTCGTTGTGCTTAGCACGTTGCAACCATTGCAGCATGCTAAGCAAGCGAGACAAAAGAAAAGCTAACGTTTTGCCCACGCTAAGTGTGGCTGATAAAGGGGGTTATCAACAGTGTTTGTGCATAGCCTACAGCTGACTTATTTGTTCTCCACACCCTTCTTGCAGCTCGACACGTTCTCAATGTTCGATGGCCTCGCACCCGGTGCCGACTCATCAGTCTCCGGCTTCGTCACATTGCTCATAGCAGCCCAAATGCTTAACCAACTTAAGGTGGCCCAGAAACCGGAGTTTGAGAAGAATAATGTCCTCTTTGTCTTGTTTAACGGGGTAAGTACTCTCACAGCCACTGTGCCCAATTTGTAATGACTCAAAAAGAAGGGAATTTATCAAAGAAGGCCATTTTTTTAGCCCTACCTTATGAAGCCATGGAAAGTGTAGGTGTTATTCGTAGTTTTTGATTGAAGTGTAGTAATTATGAGCTACAGTAAGATGAAAGTGAATAAAAACAAAAACAACTTGCTGTCAGTGGTTACCACACCCGCAACTTTCGTGTTAGGCCTGTGATGCTTTACCATTTATGTTAATGCAATGGCGGTTCCTCCATCCTCTTCTGTGGGTAATTGTACATGTGTGTAACTATGGTAGTGCCAGCATCACTCGTGCCATTGCAGCGAATGTGGAACATTATTTTTCTATCGAGGCTGTATTAGGCTAGGGTTCTGTGCATTTTTCTGTCCATCAACAAAATATGTGCCATACAAATAGGGCAACCCTCTCTGGTGCCGTAGTGCCGATGTCGGAGGTAGCCAAGGGGCATTTCGAAACTATTACAGGGTCCAAAACATGCAATTGACTGAAAGAGTGCACGGACACGTGTGCACGACTGTACCACAATCTGTCTGAGCAAAAAGTGACTCCTTTTCATCGAAATGCGCTACGTTGCATGGAGTTGATCATTTCTCGCCAGTTGCGTGCAATGCGTCGCTTACTTGGCTTGCGCTGTCGCTGTTGGGCCACTTGCCGTAAGGTGCGCAATCTTAAAAGCAAAAGCCTTTTTTTTTTTTGGCCATTCCCAGCATAGTTCTGACTGTTTCACTCAGTGGTCCACGGTTTTCTATTCCAGGAAGCCTTCGACTACATTGGCTCTAGTCGAATCGTGTACGACATGGAAAAGGGCCAGTTCCCACTTGTCGGCCGGTCGGCGTCAGCCAAGGCACAGCCAGCAAATCTAGCCCTGCAGCACATCTCTCACTTTGTGGAGCTTAGCCAAGTGGCGCCACTGGGAAATTCCTAGCACTGTTTACTTGCACACCGATCCTGTCTCAACAGCCTCTGCTGAAGTGAACCAGACGGTAGGTGTTACTCGCTTGACTGATGTTTACTGTTTTCACACCTTTTTAAGCTGGGTTTAAATGTGGGTAGTTAGCACATTGTTATGTGATTTTCAAGCAAAGCTTTTTTTAATTCACCAATTTCGGTGTCATACGTGATCAGTTCGGCGCCAGCGAGCATACAGAAATGTGGCCCTCAAAGGTGTGCCAGTCACATGCATATTTGTATGCGCCATTTTCCAGTAATTGATTCTCTCTCAATCGTCGGCTTGTCAGGCAATTAGCCAGGTCTGATGTGGCAATCTGATCTTTTGTCAGAGTGACTTGTCATTTCACGTTGCCACATTTCATTGGTGCCGGGATGTGAACACATGGCGGTCTTTGTTGCCTGTATCAAGTAAAGTGTTGCGCTGCTTAGTTCGTGGATTATAGTCCAATTACCGCCATGGAGGAAAGAAACTGCAGGGAGCATAGAACAATGTGAAATAAAGAAAAAAAAAGAAAGGTAGTATGTCAGGCATGCAGATACAAAGCTTCGCTTGCCTCCATTTTCCTGATTGGGCAAGGGCTTCCAAACTTTTGTGAGGTGCTGGATGGCAGCACAGTGTACTGAAGAATAAGGATAGAGCGAGAAAGACTATGCAACAGATACAGCTTACATTGATAGAATAGTGGAATGATATGAATGTGGATAATTATTAAACAGCAATAATTGGTCAATAGCGGCCTATTTGTAGAGTTGGTGTGTATATGTAGCGTACTTATCCTTGGGTACCGAAGTGGCGGGCTTGCGGGGTGATTCATCATCATCATCATCAGCCTGTCTACGCCCACTGCAGGGCAAAGGCCTCTCCCATGTTTCGCCAATCAACCCGGTCCTGTGCTTTCTGCTGCCACGTTATACCTGCAAACTTCTTAATCTCATCTACCCACCTAATTTTCTGTCTCCCCCCTCACGCGTTAGCCATCTCTTGGAATCCAGTCACTTACCCTTAATGGGGTGATTCAACTCCGAGACAAATTTGAAGCTGATGTTAGTTTATAGACTATTTCTTGCTTCTCAGTTACGTATGGGCACCATGTAATCAGTGGCTCATAGTCTACAATGTTGTCAAAGGCTGTTGAGTAACGGAAATGTCTTGGAAGAAATGCCATGGTGTCAATGCTCAAAGTACAAACCTCGTTGCCTTTAGCCTAAAGATGGCCAAGTTGCCCAGTTATGTTTGAGCTGAGCACCATTAAAATTCTTCATGGTGGATAAACAGGCAGCGCCTGTAAAAGCATTACTATGAATGATGATGTGCAGGCATGTGAGAGGGGAGTTGTAAATCATTAGATTATTAGGCATAAGTTAGCCAGCATTATTCTTGGTGGCAGTGGTCACACATCAGTATGATTGAGAGCACCAAAGTATTACTACAAATATAAGTAAGAACAATAATCCAGAGTACTCTGGCTATTGTTTCTTTCCAAGTGGTTAGCTTAAATTGCAATTTGCCTGCCAGTTCAAGAACCATGATGTTTTCATGATTGCCAGCCTCACTACTGCATGCATAACGCATACCTGCCAACTGTCTCGAACTTTCCATGAACTTTTAAATTAAAAATTCAGATTCTTTCTACTGCTTCAGGTATCATTCATCAGGCTTTATTGAAAAAGGTGAATTCTTCTTCATAATAAGTGTATTGTCGCAATGTCAGGACAGGTGTTGTAATGCACAGATCAAAGAAAGCAACAGCAAGTTGGTCTCTTTTTTCATACCACGCGCCAGAGCGTTCTTCTTTGTTTCTGCCTCCTGTATAAAGCATATGCGCATTTGTGTTGTTGTCTTCGTCTTCCTCGTAGCACACACATGGCAACATTGTGAAAGCGTCACCTTGTGTGCTAAGATTGATAAACAGGTTAGGTTCACAGGCAATACGATGGTGATTGTGTGTTCCCTGTGGTCGTGCTAAGATTGATAAACAGGTTAGGTTCACAGGCAATATGATGGTGATTGTGTGTTCCCTGTGGTCAGGTGAACAACCTGGTTGAGCAGATCACGAAAGCAGCCCAAGCCCAATATCTGGAGCTCACTGTAGAGGCATCACCCCACGAGCAGCCATTGCCTCCGTCATCAGTACAGCGCTTTTTGAAGAAAGACAAAAACATTGCCACTGTGGTCATCTCCAACCACGACAAGCAGTTCCTGAACAGGTACTTGTGCTCATCATCACTGATCTGCCACAGTGACATGGCTGTGGCATTCCACTGCTTAGCGCAAGGATGTGGGTGCAATTCCTTGATAAAGTTTCCCATCTATTTGGCATTGCCTTCATGTGTCTTCAGGCCATGAAGGCAATCCTGATTAGGCTGCCCCAAAGTCAGTAAAGCCCTGCAATGCTACGTGAACAATGGCCAACAACACCAGCTTGAAATTTATGCACAAGGACCTTCGGATGTAATGACCAGGTTGTGCTAGTTTGGTTAATACTAGCTAGCTCGCTCACTTCTATTAAAGGAAAAAAAAAAAGGAAAAGAAATTGCATTGCAGATTATCAAAAAGACTTAACACAGCAACTTTTGCATAATTTTTCTTCCATGAAAAAGAGCCTGTACTAAGAGCCACAGTAACAGGATTTATGATGTCACAAGGACATCTGCCACAGTTTGCATGAAATCAGCTTACAGTGGGGATCTGGCACGCTGTCATTCATATAATTTATGGTCTTTTTGGCTACTAACATACAGGATTAGCGCAAATAGTGATTGAATATGAATCAAATAGTTTCCAAAGGCGAATCAAACCGATCTCAAATCAACACTGCTCTCACTTCGGTCCAATAAATACGCAGTTTCAAGATCCATCGCATGCCCACCATAATAGCAAGAGAGGTTCAGTTCAAAACTGCTTGAAAGTGAGGTGACAACCTGAATTGCGGCGCTGTTGTTCACGGTGACCGTGTTTTCTATCCTGCGCCATCATGTACACGCATTATGTCTGAAAAATTGAGAACCATCAGGCGTGGAGTCCCCAATTTCAGTTGCCACGACACATTGGTTCAACAGAAGCCTCGTAAGCTGGCTTTATGGCAGAACACCCGCATAATTTTGCAGAGTTGGTAGAAATAAAGCAGATAACTGTGAGCAGAAGGTGTTCAGAGTTATGCCCGTGAAAACCTCCCACTTGGTGTCACAAGTGAAAATTTGGTCACACTGCAATTCGCCGCTGCCGAACCACCCATTGAAAAACTCTCAAATTGTTTCCTGCCGTGGACTTCATTTTTTCGGTGTGTAGAATGCATTTCCGGCACTCTTAAACATTGCTGTGAACGAGCACAGAACGTTTTTTGGCCTGTGGCACTCGTGACGATAAAGCACGACATTCGAGCACAACAGTGGCACACGGCACATGTGGGGACAGTCGAAAGCGAGAAAGTGGAGGGCAGGGAGGGCCAAGGCACGTTGTTTTCCATTCGTACCCATTTGCCAAATGGGGCCATCATTGAAAAAAAGAAACGAAAACACGTGAAAAACAAAAGCTCTTCCATCGATTACCGGCTCCCACGAACAAATAGCCTGTTTAGCCTCTCTCCGTCACCAGGAGTGCCGCTACTACGGATTGGAATAGCGACGGTACTCCTGACTGAACAGCTGCTTCTTAAGAATTGAAACAAAAAAAGATTCTTTAAAACAACCACGCGGAATACTGATCATATTTGTTGCATGTAACCCACACTAAAACACTATAAAAAGTGGAGCCATAGTTTTTATAAAAAAATGTGAATTCTGATGTGCCAAGGAATGCTTCACAGCGGTGTTTCACAGCTATGCAGGGAAGCTAGCCTCGCGGCAATAAGTGGGGATCAATTGTAGAAAATTTTCCGCGAATCGTTGCCTAGGGTGTGGATTATACGCGAGAAAATACGCTATGTGTTACAGGTAGTGCTGGAATGCAAACATACCTAATCTCGTAAAAATGCCACAGCATCCCTGATTTCTTGTTTATCCCGCTGTGACTGGTGGTACTAGATTTCAGTTTCGATTATAAGTCGATTTCCCCGAATTTGGATTTCAAATTTTGATAAAATAGATCGATCTACAATTGTGTAAATATGGTAAGTTTAAATTTTTTGTCTTGGGCTAACTTTGCAGTAGCAGTAGAACCTGATTATATTGAAATCACGGATAAACACGCTTCGTAGTAGTATTGAGGTTAAAACTACGTGGTGTTCTGTGGACGTAACGTAATAGAAAGTGAAGGGCCTTGTTATAGTATGAAAAATTTTGTTGGAGTGAAGTTCGTTATATCAAGGTTTAACTGTGCGGGATGGTGTTTACATACTGATATCTATAACCTAAGCTATAATATCAAAAATAAACATCTAAAACAAATAAAACATATTCTCTATGCGCATAACTTTTGTGAAAGTGTGAGCGACTGATATGTAAGTGGTAAAGCTTGGTTCGCTGAAAGACATAACCTGCTGCAAAACATGTCTTTTGCCTGTAGTATTCCTGTGGAGATTAATTTTATGGTACTTTTTACACAAATTTTGTGCTCATGTAAATGCACTTGACCTCTTGAAGTATTATTTACCTATTCAAAAATGATTTGTATTTATGGATAGCGGATATTTGGTTAGAAGAGCATAGTGGCTATTCGAGTGAATACAACGCCATTTGACTCAATATTTTAAGTTTTTAACACGAAAATGTTTTATGCCGGGGTCCACCACGGCACCTCTGACGTATTTCCGTCACGGATATGATGTTGTAAAATATAAACTAACACATTGAAATCAAAGAAAAAACTAGAAGCAAAAGGTTCATCGCCGGGCATCGAACTTACGACCTCTCGCTCCGCAGTGCGCGGCGCGAAACCACTCGGCCGCGAGAGCGTACGTTCCTCAGCTTGCTAACGGCAAGCTATTTATATACACCATATATCGTTGGCAGTCCTAAGAGCTCATCAACTTCAGCGCGTTTTTATCATCACTAGCGAGATGGCGCGAAGGTAACATGGAGTGCGCGCTCTAAAGGTCGTCGCACCTCTCGCTGCGATGAGCGCGCGCCTCCACGGGGTGTTGTCGCTCGTGCGCGCGCGCTTATCTTGTGATCGGGGCATTGGGGCGCTTGGTATGTCTTGTGCTTCCACCACAAGTTTGCTTTGAAGTTACAGTGGTTAAAGAGGGCACGAAGGTCACTTCGCTCGCCGCAGCGGCCGCATTTATGAAAGGAGCGCGCTGCTCACACACGAAGTAACAAATGTGACAGTTGTTCGCGCTTGTCCTGTGTATACTTGTGCGGTTGTTTCGTGCGTCTTTCTTTGTGTTAGCGCAGCGCACTTTAGGTGTAGATCTGTGACAGTTAGTCCACGCTTGTCCTGTGTATGCTCATTTCATGCGTCCTTTCTGCTTGAGGTGCGCGCAGCAAGTTTTGAGCTGCTTGCCATTCTTCGTGTGACATTACAATTTCTTGCTGTGGCATTTATTCCTTCGACCTTGTGGCGAAACAATGCACAATAAACGCTCAACTACCTCTGTGAAGACACGTTTCACTTTCGTGTTATACCGATTCCTTTGACAGAGGGATCAGCCATGTTTTTTTTTTTTTTAATAATTGCACGTGCCCATGAACATTAGCGATTTTGTTTACTCAGCTTGGAGTTTTCAAGAGTGGCGTGATTTTGTGGCATCCTTCTGCATCTTCTCACTTCTCCATGCATGATCACAGGTACTACAACAGCTACCTCGACAGCTGGGAAAACCTGAACTCCACAGGATTGGACTTGCAGGCAGTGGCCAAACACCTGACCAAAGTGGCTGCAGCTGTGGCCTCTGCTGTCTTTAAGGTCATCACAGGTGAAGATGCCAAGGACCTTGCCTTGGACAAGTTCAGGGTGGGTAACTACATTGAACACTCAGCCTTGGTTGTGAGAATAGAATCAATCTTCGACATAGCCAGTTCTTTAGTATAAAGTAAGAAAGCAAACATAACGTTTAGTTGGCAATTCTTGCTCTATGTAGTGATGAATGTGTGGTTCTGACTGGTTTGTTTTTGTTTACTCTTATGTAGACAGTGGAACTTCTGGAGTGTTACATTCTGAACGCTTCGTGTGCCCTATTTGGAGAAGTGACAAACAAAGCCTCTGTGTCAGCAATGAGTGAGTGCTATCCTCTTTCATCACTCTGCTTTGACAACTTACATGTTCTGGTGTGATAGCTTAGCAGATAATGTGGTGTTCTGCTAAACACAAGGTTGCGTGTTAGCTTCCTGACCTTAATGACCACGTTTTGACTTGTCCATTACGGTGGGGTTGGCTTGCAGATGCTTGGTGACAAAAGCTTTAATATCTACGTAAAATATTTTATACGTGTTGTCTGGCTCTGGTGTGTGGAGAGCATTGATAGTGCGCACCATGGAAGCAAAAAATGTCCCTTTTGGGGTGCCTCAAAATCGTGTCAGTACGTACTCCTTTAAACTGAAACGTGCTCTGCACCCACCTCTTATTACGTACCGCCACCACCAGCAACACCACACACACGTGAGGATGATTTTTTTTTTTTTGTCGGAAAAATGGCTGACAACTAGGGGCGTGCAAATATTTGAACTTTAGAATATTTTTCTAATAGTCTTTCCCATTTCATTCGACTTGCACTGGAATGTTACTATATTCAAAGTATTCGAACTTTTGGAAAATAAATATAATGGTGTCATAAATCAAATCATAGCGCGTCTAAGTGATGTGCGTAAGCTCCATTGCACTGTCACATCATGTTGCAGGATCTTTTAAAACTATGGCATGCCACAATGCTGGCGATCAGAACAAAAAAAAAAAAAGCAAGCACAATGCGCCCTCATCGCAAGTGAAATTTATTCTGTTGGCCGTTCCTTTCCTTCCCTGGTCTGTTTTTGCTGGATTTAAGGTCACTTCTGGATATGCCTCAATCACGTGCCATTTCAAGGGCCTTTACCTTGACAAGCTCGGTCTACACAGATCTGCTTGAAAACGCCTGCAAGCTTGTCATCGAGATGCAGATATTTTCTCATTTTTGGCCTGTAGAAACTTCTCCTGGTCGACAGGCAGCTGAAGATTTTCTTCCTTTGTTTGCATCACTCACAGACACGGGTTTTGGGCACGCAAAATGGACACAATGGTGCACAGAATAACTTTTTTTTTATATGAGCTTTCATATGCAAAGGGGAGCGTCACCATTTCCACTCTGCTGGAAACAAATGAGATGCAGACAGACCGTTGTCGAGCGTGAAATGAGCCTGTGCTGACTGGCTATAAAATGTGTTCCGTCGCCATTTTCTGATGGCGATGTCACTACATCTTCCGCTGGCAGTCGGCTTTTGCTAATGCCGTCAACGTGGTTTTGTTTTCGTACTCAACCAACTCATTTTGCAAAACTAGCTCTCTGAATAATACCTTGGCGCCGTGAAATCAGCCTGCGATATAATATACATTAGTATCACCCGAAAAAATGACGAAATAAGTTATCCGGGCTCTTGGCTATATATACTGCAAGTTACGTCTCCAGAGTCAATACGGGACAGCTAGCAGCACAGTTTCGTTCTCACGTGGCAGACAGCGCGATGTCACCAGGTCTATGGATTATCGTGGAAAAGGATTTTTTGGGGGGTCATGTTTTGCACCACATTCTAACGTGAAGGCGTTACTTGGCCAGGTTCGCGATATCGCACACTCATCCGGCATCCACGAAAGCCGTGTGTGGGAAACACATCACCTCTCCCACCGGTACCGACACAGGTTCCGACATTTAAAATGCTGTCAACAACACTTTGGTTGTATGGTTGTACCAAATCATGTAAACAAACACAGTTTGGCCTCTGTATTCTCTCATTCTTTATAAGATATATAGGGAACACCACTTAGCAGCACCCTTCCAGTGCTTCACCTTGTGCCTTGAGAATGTGCCTTGAGATCCTCTGCAACTTTTTTTCTGTAACTTCACTTCGAAGTATTCAAAAAATATCCGGGCATTATTACAAAATTATTCAATTTAATTCGCACTTTATTATTCAAATTCACTTGCACCCAAAATTTTGCTATTCGCACAGCTCTACAGTACCGGCAACTGATCGTTCGTCCATCACAGTGTAGCACGTGAGATTTATTTTAGCATGCGGACCATGACTGAAACTCTTCATCTGCAACAGCTTTAACCATTCTTGAGTTTTGTGGCATTGCATGCGCATTGCTCAAAGTAACAAAGTACTACTGATTTCCGCATCTGCTGAACGAAACAAAACTGCTGAGCACCACCACATCTGCTGCTGAATAAACCTGGCTCGTTATTGCATAGTCATGGGTGGCAACTATGCAGTCCTGAAGGTGCGCAGTGAAAACAAAACTACTGCTTGTCGTAGCTTTGACCCCAGTAGCTATCGACACAATCATAGATACTGCCCATGCAGTTCACGTGCATAGAGTAAAATTAAAAATGAAAGAAACTTGCTGTTGTCGCTGAAGCCTTGATTGCCAACAACGTTTGTGATTGTGGCAAGATTGCAGATGGTGACTAGGTATGCCTTTCTGAAGGCCTGTGGCCATTTCGGTTGTTCGCAAATGATTTTTTTAATCATTTGCATCTCTTATTTGCGGCACTTCGTGCTTGGCACGCTCTGAGGGTCATTGATATTAACCGTGTTGCAGCCAGAAACGTATGACTGAATTAATGAGAGTTTGATTGATTGATTGATTGATTGATTGAGATAACTTTAATGAATGAGAGTTTGATGCCATTCAACCGTACATGTTTGCTGGGACCAGAGAACATGTTGGAATTTCCCAATTTTTCAAATTAGCGGGGGTCATATTAACGAGCTTTTACTGTATTATGGTATGCCTCATGATAATATTGTGGTTCGTAAAACACGAGAACCTTCTTTCTGTAAATTTCATTTTTCCAGTATGTGCTGAGAAGTGCAGTTAAGTGCGGTAAAGTAACAACCTCAATAATTTTACATGTCTTAATTAATCAAAATTGCAGATAATTCAACCTGCACAGCTGGTCCTGGCAAAGCTCTGTGCATATGATTAGGAGCAAAATCGCATGAATTCAGACCCTAAAAACCAACCAAAAGGTTATCTCGAACGAAATTCTCTCATCAATTGGCAACCTTCTGGGGAAAAGTCGCACCATGTTTCCTATTGCATCAACGTACCTCCAAAAGATTGACATAACCCTTTACGGCCTGACCCACACAAACGTGTGGGACAATAAGGACGCTCACCGAACGGCACCTGTTTCAGTTTCGGTTTTATAGCGCTGTGCCACTGAAGTCAATGTTCACGGGAATATATCTGTCTCAGTAGTTCCATAATTTCGACACCAGAGGGCGAGTAATCTTCCCCGAAAAATGCCGTCTGAGCATGTGCGCCTACAGCAGCTACCTCAGACATGTAAATCAATGCTCCTTCTTGTTATACATTTTTTTTCGGGAGTGTATGCATATGAAAGGAATATTAAGACTTAGAAGAACATGCTTCGCTAAAAAAATTACACGTTCTTACCACACACGCTGTGTACTCACGCGTGAAAAAGTCACCCGCACGTTTATGCGGGCTGGGCTTTAGTCCTCGTCAAGTGCATGACAGAGCAATGCAGGTTGGCTCGTTCGCGCGGCTGCGCCTGCGCCTTCTGTTTTTTTATTGCGAATAGCTTTCTTGGCATCTTATTGGCACTTCTTTGGTTAGTGTTTCCCGATGTTTTCTTATATCTGAAGTTGGCGACACGAAGTGATGTGCGTGAATTGTGATCACTATTCACGCAGAAAATATTAAATTTTGTGGCTGTGTTGTGACAATATGCATTATATTTCAAAGAATTGGATTTTACATCACCTATCATATAGAGATTTAGTACCACCAGTGTAATTCTAAGGATAATAAATAACTTTGAGGGTTAAAATTGCTAAAATGATCTAACTCAGGGAACAAGCTTCTGTGGGCGCTGAAATTTTTTTTTTCGCATGCCAAGATCTTCAAACCAGAGAATGAAGAAGACATAGAAGAGATATTGAGCCTCCTGATGTCTTGCGTCAGAATTGGGTAGGGACCACGTTGACGAATTGAGAGAGACTCATATTCGTGGTTCGAGCCAACTTAGTGATAAAAACTGGAGTATGGAAGGCGAGTTTTTGAGCAGTCGCCTCCGTAATAACTGGGTCAGGTGACCACTCACCCTATCCTGCCAGTTTCAGTAAAATTGATGTCTTTTGGAAGAAGACACATTCGGCTGCAAAGCCTCACCTGCTTGTCTTTTGGAAGAAGACACATTCGGCTGCAAAGCCTCACCTGCTTGGAAGTGGTGAGACAGCCGACGTTCTTGTTGTTGTCAAGACTCCGTTGCCGACTTTCTCACACTAATTTAATGCAACGATCTTTGCAGTTACTGCTGACAAAACGGCAGTGTGCCCTAGCTGTAGACATTGAACAACCTTGCAAGTAACTGTGCAAAAGATCAAGCAGCTTTAGGTATGGACCAGATCATGGGCTGCATCCGATCTCTGAGGAACTTTGCTCGTCACCAGGCGCCCAAGAATTGAAAGCGGAAAGAACAATGTGTCACAAGATCAATCCTTAGACAACTGTACTGGAGTGTAAAAGGCGCCCGGCATAGCCAAGCGATTAGACTCAGCTACGTACCACTGGCGATCAGTATACAGCTTGACATCTGCACATCACTGCAGGCTGTCAAGTGTAGCTTCTTGTTCAAGGACGCGTTGTATGAAGGGCAACTTATGCCTGTGCCTCACAAGTGACACACAATACTCTAAAATGTTGCATTCGCAGCGCTGACCACGCATTTTTTACTTTGTGTTGGCCGTTATGAGTGTATTCTTCACTGCAGTGAATTGCATGAACAAAAGCCCAGCCCGCACTTATGTGCGGGTCTGTTTTATGGGTCAAATACTCCGATTCTTACAGTTTAACCTTTGAAAACCTAATTACAATAGAGAAAACATTAATAATTTTTGAGCAAGTTAGCAATTTTTCTATTAAATTTTTCTCGGGCCAGGAAAGGGATAAAGAGACGGCTTATACCCCTGTCACACAGCAAACCTAACGTCATCTATAACGAATGGCATTAGGTTACCTTATTGTCATTTTACCTGCCTGCTGTCACACGACAAAAACAAATATTTTAAAATGATGACCATGACCTTAGCCCTCCTGAGCCATGAGCTCGGGAGAAATAAAAATCTAATAAAACTTGCATGTAACATGCATGTATCCTAGAAAATAATTTTTATCATTAAAAAGGTGCTCCTACAATATAAACGCAGCCGTTTTACACAACTTGCCGCAGCTGCACAACACAAACGAAGTCAAGCTAAGAGCCAATCGAAAACCAACTTGGCCAACGATATGACCGGGCGTGAGTACAGTAAACCGAAGCGTGGGAGAACGACTGAAACCCCGGCTGCACAAATGAGATGGCATCAGCTAATTCGTGTAGTCACCAAACACATGCGCCAAACTTGATCACCAAAACATGTGCAATCGCACGAACTCCCGTGATACAGGCAACAACGACTACAGAGCACAAATGAAACATGGCTGGCGTCCAGCCGCTGTAATAACTTTTGCGCGTGCTATTACGTCATCAAACCGGTAATAAGTTGATGTAGTAAAGAATAAGGTATTTACGAACTACAAAAGTTACGTATACATAAGTTAACAGCCATTTGCCTAGAAGGTCCTTGGCATCGAGACTACACATTCGGTCTGAAATTGAATGTGTTTCGTGAACTCATTCGAAAGGAAATGTCGTTTTCATTGAATGGCATTAGCTTCCCCGTGTGACAGCAAACAAATGACATCCGTTGTAAACGACATTAGATTTGCCGTGTGCCAGGGACTCTACATGTAGCTACTAGACAGGCATCTCAGATTGCACACGCGGCGAGGGTGAGCACTCTTCTTCCCCTTCTGCTCACTCTTCCACTGTGCACATGCTTTTCAAGGTCCTTGCATCTTCCTTTCCTCTGCCTCTTTCACTATGGTGCACTTGCCTACGGCCAGGAGAGTCCTGCAGCAGCTGTCACAAGCAGACACAGCCTCTGCTATTTGGGTGACAGAGGTAGCCGACCATGCCCGCTCGGTAGATTGGTTCAAGTCTCGTCTTTTTTTTCTGTTCTTTCGTTTCGTCACTCCTTTTCTTTCTCTGTGATCTGTGCTTTCTTGTGGGCGGCAATCATTTTTTTTCCTAGCAGTCACCGCCTCCCATACCCTCCGCCATGTCTGCCACCCCGCGTCACACTGGCTGTGGCAAGCTACATTACCACTGGTATGCTACCCCAAGATTGCTGAAGGCATTGGTTGGGACACCACATCTCGTGCTCTGATTGTGGGCTGCCCGCGTACCTACCTTCTCTGAGCAGAAGAATCAGCGCGACCAACAGGATAAATCGCAAGGTTTAGCGCCTGTATAAGTGTGCTCCTGTCACAGTAACAAAGCCTGGTTACATGAATTGAAGGGATGCTAAAGGCAAACATTGAAACGCT
The DNA here is from genome assembly GCA_030522465.1 of Rhipicephalus appendiculatus. NCBI lineage: Eukaryota > Metazoa > Arthropoda > Arachnida > Ixodida > Ixodidae > Rhipicephalus > Rhipicephalus appendiculatus. Next base: position 34,995 of record JALIZH010018094.1, on the reverse strand, counting down.
ATAAAATATAACATTACCCTTCCGGAGTCTTCACATCATTTGTTTGGTGTCAGGAAACTACTTGATTTCATATGGAATCGTGACTCAAAGGGCTGCACAGTTCTTCAGTAATTGTAGTTGCTTGAGGTTGACATTCCGGCATAATCATTGGACGAAACTTATATTATCTCCTGCATTTTTTAAGTGAAGCTTTTATCAGACTTTAGTGGCGGTGGCATCGTTCACGAAAAACCTGTCACCAGCGACTGTACAGCAATGTGGGTGTACACAAATGCAGCCCTCGAAGGTGCGCCAGTCGCATGCTCATTTGTACGCACAGCTTTCGAATGATTGATGCTCTCTGGATCGCAGGCTTGTCGGTGATCAGCCGTTTCTGATATGCCAATCTGATCGTTTATCAAGGTCACTTGTTATTTCACATTGCCCCACTTCATCGTTTCACACATGTACGGTCGCGGCCACTGTTAGATGCAACACTCGAATGAGCACCTTTCTTATTGCTGGCCCCCTAACTGCAAGTGGATGGGGAAATATTGAACGTGCGCTTTACTAGTTTGTCGGAAAGAGCCTGAGCTATCAACCACCAGTAGCCTTATGCAAATCTAAGCCCTTGTTTTTATGCAAGAAAATGAAATCTAGACATGCTCTGCGTGCTAGTGTTGCATCTAACAGTGGCCGCGACTGTACGTCATTGTTACCTGTAGCAACAGAAGTATCATGCTGCTAAGCACATGGGTGAAGGTGCGATTCCCGGCACGGAGGAAGGAAAAGGTTAGGAGGGAGCATTGTGCATTGCGATTGAAAGAAAGAAAAATAGTAGGTCAGGCATGCACACGCGAAGCTTAGGTTACCCCCATTTTCCCAGTAAAGGAAAAGCTCCAATTTTTTTTTTTTTTTTTGACAGTGCTATTGTGCAAGTGCTAAGACAAAGTTGAGGAAAATGTGAGAGTTTTAAACACATTTTTCTTTTGCTCTCTTTTCTTAGGAAGCAAACCCTTCCCCCCTGTATGTGAGTGTGGATCCAAACGGCCGCACAATCAATCCGTCCACTGTCCTGACCCGGCTGGTGATGGCCTACCTCACTGGCGAGCACCTCAAGAAGGTCACCAAGGAGAACTGCACCTCACTTGCCGATGCTGACAGGGTGAGCATGGGAGATTGGTGACGGTATTTTTGTTGCCCTTTTAGTGTAGTACTATATGATACCAAGAGTACTTGAGGAAACTTGGCACTGATGGGCCTACGCATGCTGTGAGCAAAGCATGCGTTGCCTCCTCACTAGCCCAGCACATGATCTAGTGCGCAAACAAATCTCAGTAATTATCTAAACTTTGATCTTTTGGCTTTGAACATAGTTTCAGGTTCTTGTATTAAAGTTTCACATATAATTGAGCTGCTGTTGCCTTGTACCAGAACAGTAGCAGGAAATACTGCGTAGTCTCTCTACCACTTCTAAATCTTACAATCCAAATTGACTGATGATTCATATTGCATGGCTGGTCCCGGCACTTGAATAGGAGAAAAACCACCACAAATTCAAAGTCGGAGAACTGCGCAGTGGTTGTTTCAAATAAGGTTTCACGCTCCTGTGGTCTACCATTCGAAAGGATTTCGCACTGAGTTGCTGCTTGCTAGTGTGCGTTTCCGCGTGTTTCCAAAACTTTCACATAATGTGACCATCAACATTAGGCACCCACAAAGCAAATATAGCTTTTGTTCTTGCCACATGTTACCTGCAAAACAGTGAACGCCAGCTGCGAGAGGCGCAGTGACAATTTTATTAACTGTCTCCACTGCCACTAATGCAGGTACCACGTTACCATTGAGGTCAGGTGCATTCATGCCAATCAGTCGTGTTCACATTATCAACTGAGGGGAAGTTTCAGGATTGCAATACTGTAAACTCTCATTAAAGAGAACTTGAAGGGACTAAGAAAATATGTTTCCTGAGTTTTGCTTACTGAGACATGAACAGGGATGCAAAATGCAATTAAAAAACCAATCATCCTAGAGGCAGTGGTTCCATTTAAGCAGCAGTTCCGCTTAAGAGATTCCTGTTTACTGAGAGTGCTGTAGTGAGGGTAACGCTACGGCAAGGTTAGTAGCTCAGTGACTTTGTTTTTTTATAGCTTCACCAGTACAGCTGGATGGATGGCCCAGATGTCAACGAAACGGGATTATGTGTGCGATCTACCACAATGATGACACTGGCACGTTCTCCAGCACATGAACTCAAAGGTTAGTGTTACTTGTAATGCAAAATACACCTTCAATTGACAATAATGGACACCGATCATTGATCCTTGGAAACGAGAAGGCTTGTTGCTATGTTGAGAAGGAGCAAGCTAATCTGTTTTTGACAGCAATTTGTAGACATTCTAAGCACATTTTTGCCATCATCGCAGCAGTGCCATTCCAAATAAGTTTGAGTGCAAGAGCAGAATGAGCAGCCTGCTCACTGGGTGTTGGTTGTCATGTGTCGGGCTGTAGTTGAAGGGGTGGGTTGAACGAAATGTGCAATCAGCTTGATGCATCAGCATGGTGCACATCATCTTCCTGCACACCCACTGTTGTAGATCAAGCCCGCACTGCCTCTCTAGAGGGGGAGAGTACAGTCACGCTCGCTATGACTTGCAACCTGGGAGTGCATGGCCTCCCGAGCTCAAAGATGAACCATGGTTTCTACTAGCCCTTATTTCCACCACTAAGTGCTGTTTTCACTCCTCAGGATGGTGCCAAATAAGAATGTCATTTATTTGCGGAAATGATAGAAAGTTGCAGCCATGCGCAACTTTCGAGCTCATAAGGCCATGTGCTCCCATGTTCGTAGTCATACGCAACCGCACGTCCCCTTCTCAAACCCAGCTGTGGTATTGTATGCAGCCAAGTGCACACATGGATCATATGTGCGCTTGGCTTTCTAGGTTGGCATTACAGTCGAATCCCTTTAATAATAGACACTGATGTAACAGACAAATGGGCATGAGAGACACCAGTGTGCCTACACTGAAATAGGGGTTGATGAGAAAATGCATATGTGGTACCCTGCTTATAAGAGACACCTCGTATAACAGACAAGAATTGCTGCCCAGTGCATGTCTCTTATTCAAGTTAGTTCCTGCCGAGACCAGGGCAAAGTTCTAGCTTACAAGGTTGAACAAAGATATCTGGTGGCATTATGCATGCTGCATTTCTGTGCATCTTCGTTTGGGGGGTCATGTAATGAGAGTTCTGGGAATGCGGCATAGTTGAAGTGCCACAGCGAGTGACAACACAAAGGCCCGTATTCACAAACGCTCCTCGACTCGAAACTCGACCTCAAGGATCCCTTGAGGTTGAGTTTTGAGTCGAGGAGCGTTTGTGAATACGGGCCGAAGTGTTGTTTGTTTCAAGACAAGTGCTCATGCCAGCACTCCCCATCACATCACCGTTGTGTTGAGAGTGCTTGAAGTCATTAAGCAAAATCTGTTAGTGTTGTGTGTATGTGATGCTAGACTTGTTTAGTTTTGTAAGTGAATATTGTCATGTGGTAGTGATGGTGCAGAAGGCAGCAGTCACATAAGTGCCCAGAAAACTTGTGTAACTCATTGTACAAGCAATGCACATTGTGCACTGATAGCGGCAATCACATTCGTTGGCGTCAGTAATCTGATCGTTGGTGGAACACATCATCTTTTATACATCAATGATAAAAAATTCCAGTGTTATCACTGGAGCTCGCGTTAGCTATAGAAATACTAACTACAGTAATCCCTCGTTATAAAGAAGTTGAGCTTTAATTGCTCCACAACTGCAAGGAAGTCAAAATGCAATGTATTTAGTGAAGCAAAACTTAATTCAGGCGCAGAAAAAAGCACTGTGAATAACATAATCACATGGCCAGGGATGGAACAGCTGCGTCATTTGCGCCATTGTGCGCCAAACTGGTTTACCTGCGCCATCCTGCGCCAAACCACCCCTGTTGCGCTAAACTCGCTTGTCAGCGCCATACTGCACCGCAGCGCCCGAATTTAGCCACAATGTGCCCTGTGCCTGAAAACGTGGCTGAAGCATTGTGCTTTCAGTTTAATCGAAACAGTTATACAGTCGAACCCCTTTATAAGAGGCACTGATATAAGAGACAAATGGGTATAAGAGACACCAGTGTGCCTACAGTAAAATACGGGTTGATAAGAAAATGCATACGTGGTACCCTGCTTATAACAGACACCTCATATAAAAGGCAATAATTGCTGCCCGGAGATGCCTCTTATAAAGGGGTTCAACTGTATTTGCGGTTTCGTCAAGGCTGTGATCGCTCAAGCAGCAGCTGTGAACTTTGATTGTAAGGTCGCAATTGTGGGCGCGCTATCTCAGCAGGCATCAGCGTGAATGGCTCATAAACCCTTCTACGTGCTGCGCTCCCATTGCGAAGAGACAGCTAAAAGAGCATCTCTCCAGCGATATGTAGAGTTACGTGATATCGGATCCAAAAGAGTTGGCTGCCAGCCGTATACTGTATAACATAACAATTTGTTGTCATTGCATTCATTGCTTCGCCCTTGTGATGAAACTCTGATGATTTTTTTATAACTTAATGGCACTCATTCAGAAAAGGAAAAAAAAGAAAAGAAAGGATGACGGTAACGGTGTTCAAGAGAAGTGGGGTTGCTGCCAGGCTCCCGGAACAGCCTGGTAAAGACAGGTGCACAGGGCTGCTCATCAAGCGCATGTGCATATTCTCGTTCATTTCGCCGCTGTGCTGCATTATATGTACGGCGCTTGTGGACTCGGCGGCTGACGCTTGCGCGTGAGGTTAAAAAAAAATGTGCGGCTGTACATAGCTAAATAAGTCACAGTTGCACCGAAAGGGCTCAGCAACGTATGCGATAGCAACAAATTGTAACGTTATACGAAGTGAGGCTGGCAGCTTACTCTTTTGGATCCAATCTCACTACAAAACGCTGGTAAGAGAATACGGCCACGCCAGGGAGAGAACATTTTTCGCGCAGTCTCTTCGCAATGAGAGCACAGCACGTTGAAGTGTATTAGAGCCGCCCACTGATGGCTGCCGAGCTAGCGCGCGTGCTAGCGATTGCGACCGTGTCCTTAGAAGCAAAGTTCACAGTTGCTGCTTGAGCGACACCCCTCTCCCCCTTGCATGTTTTTATGCTCGTTCAAGACGGGCATGACGTTTCCTCTCTGCTTCGACGGCAGGCCTCCTGAGTGGGGTGATGTCATCGCATGCGCCCTCCGAGCAACTGAGATGGGCCGGCTCGTTTGATCCCTGCTTCAGTCACATTCGTCGGCCCCGCTCACGCGCTTTTACCGGCGGGTAAAACACACAATGCGCGGGGGTGGGCTATCAATTGTGACTTTACACGGGACATTACGGCGACCACAAAAACCCGTCAATAGTGTCCACATAATCTCTATCGCAATAATAAGGCTACTGCGCAATTTAGCGTAGTGTGTGAAAAATGTGGCATTGTACAAATGTTGCTTCACGAGTGCTGTGAAACGGGGCTACCATCTGATCTGAACGTTCTCTCTGACTGCTCCAAACTTGCTCGAAAAGGCCTTTCTGGCTGCTCCAAGCCTGCTCCAAAACGTCTTTCTGTATGCTCCAAGCCTGCTACGAAAGGCACTTTTGCCTGCTCCCAGGACTGCTCCCAAACCCATGTACCCTGTTCCACCCCTGCGTGGCTAATAACATTGCGCACCCCATGGAATACCATGGTGTAACTCAGCCCGCAGTCTTTTGGCATTGCAACGCACCAGGAAAGCTTTATTTTCATGTAGATTTTATCACGGGTGGACACCAGCAGTGTGATTACTACCAAGAATAACAGTTCGAGCATGCTGCCCCATGGAATTTTACAGCTCCCGTTCGCTCCGCATAAGTAAACAGCTGCGAGCCCCTGGGCACTCACTTGGTACCCGTTACTAAGCGGTCATCAGTCATGGGTTTGGTATTTTTGTGGCCTGTTCTTTGCCTTCATGAGATATCCGGGGCATTAATTTGGCACTGCATGCGCAGAAGGCTCGTCGCTGCTCAGCAACACCTCCGCTCACCACTTCATTCTAAGTGGGTCAAGCTCTTAGTGCACTTCGAGTAATGCTGCTTATATGCATGCGTTTTGGTCGGGACCAGAAGAAATTTCGAATAGAGCGATATTTCGAGTAAAGCAATTTCGTTATAACGAGGGATTACTGTAGGCTAGTACTCATGTCGTGCGCACAATCTTATCAGAATGGTTTAAAACAATCAAGAAGTTTCTCAAACATTGAGAGGCGGCCTGCGGTAGTTAAACTTTTGTGGGTGAAACCCGATGACACCAAAATAACTAAATAAATGCGCGTGGCAATATTTAGCGCCAATCGTGCAGCTTGGAAGAACAAAGAAAGTTACTTTGTTTGATTTTCTCCCGTTTTGCTATCGTAATCGGTGCTTTGCATTTTTGCTAAAGCTACGACTTTTTCTTCTCGTTTGCCACTCCTCCACATCCCACCAAACAGACTGGAGCACACGGGAGTACTCAACATGGACCGAGAGTGTGTGGGAAGAGGCATCGCTGCAGGTGTTCCTCATGCCCAGCTTCCGACAAGAGGTGTCTGTCCTCGTTGGAGGCATTTCCGTGTTCCTCATCTCCCTGCTCACCGTGCACTGCGTGAACCAGCAGGCCCTGGTGCTGTTTACGCCACGTGCCCTGGTGGGCATCTAGGGAAACGACACAAATCACATTGCTTTGGCCGACTGGACGAGCCACCAGACAGGCGACGATAGTGGCCGACTGCCGCCCCCGCTGAGGTATAGAGGCACGCAATCCACCCAGGGACAGCTGTTAATGTGACACCCCCTTTTTGCTTGTTTATAAAGTTCGTTAACTGCCCTTCTGTACTTTATAGTTCGCAGCTTCTAATCCGTGGTGCCGTTCTGACTACTCGTGTCCACTCACACGAGTCTTCTCGTGTGAGAGGATTACCTTGTGTGACCTTGCATAGAACTGTGAAAACACTTCAGGGAAGTTATCATTGTTTAAATCTTTTTGAAGTAGCTGTTCTCTCTCGTTTACGAGCCTGTTTTTGCTTTCAAGTGTAAAAGGATGACGTAACGAGACTCAGACACAGAACGAACGAGAAGAACAACGAAAGTGTCGGCTAATATTAACAAGTCGCGCCACTGTGTCATCTTCGAATTAAGTCTTCCTCTGTGTTGTCTCCTCTTAGTTCCTCTTTTGTACATGTTCTGTATAGTCACTTTTCCAGACTTTTTCAGACCATGAATGCCTGTTCACTTTCTTCACCTTCTGTTGTTCTAAACATCACAGTGCAGTTAACAGCATGTTAGGCTTCATTTATGTTACAGGTGATCTGAATTGCTTTGTGTTAGAAGGGAAGTTTTCGGGCAGTCTCTGCTTGCATAAGACTGGAGCATATGCCAAAAAAATATAGACAGCGAGTCGAAATGCAAGAAGTTGAGGAATAATGCTTGTGGCCAATGTCGCAGTATTAAAGCACAGCCTCGTGGGATGGTGCATGTTTTACTACTTGTTTAGTTACATGCAGTTGCACACAGAATATCCCTTAAAAGACCGTAATATAGCTGTAGCCATTCTGCTATGGGTTGTTTAGATAGAAAGAAAGCTTTCCATTTGAAGTTTGTTGGGTCCATGTGTCAAATCTATCTCTTCTTTCTTTTTGTTATCATTATATCAAGATGGCCAGGAAACTAGTGAATAGTTATTACAGTCGCAAGTTATTAGCACAGAAAGCGAAGTCTCATTTTTTGGGGCTTGCTTACTCTTGATCATGAGGTTACAATGATCAGTTATTCAGGAGAGCGTTCAGTGTTTATTAGTTTGCTTCGCTCCTAGATTTCCTATGTTGTTTAGTCCTACTCGTACACTGACAATTTCCCATAATTTATTGAGTGGCCCATTTATCGCATAGAGTTAGGAAAAAAGGTGGTCTAACAGTTAATATTGGTGATTACCTGCAGTTTGAAATGAAGTGCAGTTGCATTGCATGCCTTTTTGTTAAGGCTGGGAACGAAGCCCATGGATGTTGCCTGACCTCAGTAATAGTTAACTGAACAGGGCTCGCTTCAGGTCTCAGCCAGAGTTTATCTGTCCCATCAGCACTCATATCGATTACCCAGCTAGAGCTTTCACCAAGATAAGTGGAGCAAATGCCGTAGCATCTGCTGACTGGTGTGTCTGTAATGCTGGCAGATTCTCGTAGCACAGCACTAGCAATTGTGGCCTCGTAGCAGAAAGAAGCTTGGGAGGAAGAGCATTCACCCATCCACCGGTGCTGCACGTCTGAGTGCCTGCATTTGTTTGGCTGCCACAGCTGCCTAAGAAAAAAAAAGCAGGTGCAAGTTGTCGGATACAGAGTGAGTGTAACTTCTACTTGCCTGTGAATGGTTCTTGCCAGTGCTTCGTCCTTACGTTCGCTTTCTAGTATCCCGTCAGCCCAACAAACAGTATTAATAAGTCGTGCTGTATTTGAGCACTTTTTTCTATTGCTTTAGTGACCTCTCTTCTTGCTTGCACTGGTCTCTTGACAGCTTTATTTCGTTAGTATGGTCCCTTGTGCAGCCATTTTAGTGGGATGCCACGGAAACATTTTCCTTCTTGCAGCGTCACGCTGTATGCTACAGCCAAAAACTCTTTCTTTTATAATTCAGAATGTCTTACTGGGTGCCACAAGCAGGTGCTGTTGTTTACGCACTTGCCGTTTGTCCATTGGGGGGTTGTCGATGGATGTGCCTGCGTCAGCGTGTGGGAGATGGGAGGGGCCTTTATTCCTGCCGTGTTTGGGCTCAAAGCTGCTGACCCAGTACACCCCCTCGCACGCTTTGACAGCGATCAGTTGCAGCAGCGCTTTGCTCCCAGATTTGTTGTTTCTGTATTGTTTATTGCATCAAGGCTAGCCTTGGTACAGTAAGCATCAATACAACAAAGTGAACCTATAATGTGTGTCACAGATATCAGTCTGCTAATGAATGCATGCTGATGAATATGTAAAGAAGCTATTCTCGAGTGAGATGCTACTTCGTTATGCTGAGGTTAAAGTGTACTGCTACTTAATCCACTTTTCGGACTTCTCTTCGAGAAGCGAGAAGAAAAGCGACAGTTAAAAGCTTTTCACAGGCACAAAATGAAGTATGTCATCTGCGAGCATAGCCTCAAAGATTACCTGAACATTTCGCACACTGCATAATGAGTTCTTCGTTAACCACTGCCGCTGCTGATCGTTTCTCGGCGAGCACGGGGGGAACTGGGGCAGAGAAAAAAAGTGCCTTTGTCTGCCAAACTACTGTGATTTGTGTGAAAAAACTCTTTTGAAATGCCAACAAGTTGCGACAGAGCGAACGAAGTTCATTGTGTGAAGTCCATTCCAAGAAAGCATTGCATCACTTGTGTAGGTGCAGTGATCATCACAAACTGTTCTCCATCGAGGAGGCATGTGTAATTTTTTTTTCCTTTTATCCATGCTGAGGCATGCATTCTTTTTAAGAAGGGCACGACGCCTTTTCTGTTTTTCTAGGACAAGTGTGTGTGTATGTGTGTGTGTACGTTCAATGCGATGTATAAAGTGTATTATATTATACACACTATTAATTTTTTTTCTTCCAGAAGTGCATATGTGTAGTGTGATGCAAAAGTGTGATATTTATTGCAAAAATCCCCGCATGCTAAGTGCTTACTAGTGGTATACCATGCTCGAAATGGAAGTTAAGTGCAACACTGGATATGAAGCAGCCTGAATTGTGTTTCCACAAAGAGTAAAAAAAAAAAAATCGCTGGGAAAGCTAAATTTCAAGACATGGTATGCGAGACTTAAGTGAACGCATTTTCAGTTGTTCATAAATTTGTCCGCTTTCATCTAGCTTTTCTCGTAACCTTTTGTTTTTTTGTAGTCACCTTGTCGCCACAATCATGTGCTTGTTGCTGATGCGTGCTTGTCCTAGAGTGTGTGTAATAGTCTAGTCCCGGAAAATTCAGCTACGACTTGATGTTTTAAAACACTTCGTTAATATAAGGTTCAGAATTGTCTGTGGTTGGAGATTTCTTCACCATTTACAGTAAAGCTTTCCTGTAACAAAGAATGAGCTGAAATTTGTAAAGTCCATCACTTATAGACTATTGTACGGGTGGGTTTTGGTGCCGCCTTATTGGGCTGTAGCCTTGCTGTTTTGTATCTTTGACTAAATGAACAGTGCTACGGTAGATGCGTATGCATTAAAACGGTTGGGATTGTGCATTCGGCACTTCATGACCTTATTAATTTACGTCGAGATTTTAGGAAATAAGGAAACATTCGTCTAACAGCCCAAGATGGCAGCACCCGTGTGTCTTATGTAAAGTCGTCTGTACTATCTGTTGTTCACCCTTACAGCCATCATTGCCTAAAAACAGGGTGTGGTCACTAAATATCATGTGACGCGAAGCTGATGCAAAAGCCCACAAAGCACCACTGAGAACTGCGCAATATTGATTTTCTGCTGCATCTTTGTCCCCGAGATTGCTGCATTCTTAGCTGTGGACATTCGTCTGTCTCTGGCATTGTCAGCCGTGCAGAAGTGGCAGTGCAGTGACAAAAGGAAAAGCTTGCAGTGCAGTGCTGTTGCCTCCACGAAGTGCTGATGAGCCTTTTGCAATCACTGCGCAACATGAGGGCCTAATTCATATTTTGTAACTGTACAGTTCATCTACAGTTATTACCATATACCAGGCCTTGTGGCTTATCTAAGTGGTAAGGGGACTGGCTTTCTCCGAGCCTATAATGAAGGTTGGATAGAAGTGGATTATTATGCAGTACACTACCCCAATGAGAAATATTGCTCGGCTTCGCATGCAGAGTTTTTGTTGCGGCTGCAGATTGCACCAAATATCTTAAAGCCATGTACTTCACGCGAAGCACTCCTTTCACATTTCTTTCGGGCACTTTAATGGACATGGACAGAGGAAAAAGAACGCGGTACTCCTATGTCCTTGTCTGTTTGGCACTGTAGCTTTTCAATTATGAATTAAGACCAACCTGCCCAAGTTTCCCTTCTGGGTACTGTGCTACGTGACTACAAACTTGAACCTCAAGCAGTGTACAGCACATAGGGTGCACACAGCCATAAGTGTGTGTAGTGGCGAGGCGACAGCGATGGTGACTGGGCATTTGGCAGTCCAGCCAGTTAGACACATTGTCAGGTTGCTAATATCTCGCAGGAGTTCTGAATTGTTCTATCAGATGAGCTATCAGCAATGTCTTTTGCCACCACATTTTAGCCTGACTGGGGCAAAATTGTCATAAATCTTGATTACGAAAATAAAATTAGGCTCTCCACGCATAGTTTGTAGTTTGTGTGGAAGTTGGAGGAAAATTACAAGATTCCTGCATTGTATTCGGCAGTTAATTGTAAGCCACTTTGTTAAACATGGCTTCACTGTATTCAGAGCCATATTCACAGCCACGGTTTTGAAATTTTGCTTTAGGCAAGTTACCGCGAGTTAGGTGAGGCACATTACTAACAGATTTGTTATAGTACCAGTGCTATTATAAATTGATCTTGACAATACTTGCTCTTTTAACTGAAGCATATTTAGGCACCGTGCAAAGGTGCCTAAATATAGTCAGCACAAGAGGCGCAAGTTTCCCATCTGCCGTGGAGGAGGAGGTTAAAAGAATCAAGCCGTACCAACTATGCATTAAGTGAGGTATAGAAAACGAATTTGTCATTGCTGTATTCAAAATTTAAAAGGTGTACTTACACAAGGTTCGTTCAGCAGCATACTACATGTCTAGAACAAATTATGTCACAAATTAGGGTTGCTAATTAGCACAGGGGTAGGGGCAGACACCCCTGCACTTTTTAACTGGTGCATCTGTTCAGCACTGAACCAGGAATTGCTGCACAAGTGCAATTGTGGACAGTACACGAATCTGCTCTCACAGCAAGCTACAAAGGATATCACTGCTGCAAAATGCCAAGTGGTAGTCCCTGGCAGATGAAATAGCAACCACAAGGTGCATAGCTAGCTATTCTTTTTAATTTGCGGTGTAGTGTTTCACTCATATGCACATGCCTTTAGAATTCACTGATCAAAACTGAAGTGTAGCTAGCTTTTGCCCTAAACTTGGGTCGCCAGAATTCAGAGTAGGTTGTAAAAGTTATCAGAACTTAATGCTCCAGAGTGCTACCAGGAAAGGTGCACATATGCTCTTGGTGCAGCTAAACAGATTGAAAGTGGTTGAGTGCAGTCTTGAATGCAAGTCACATGTTTCCCTTTACATTGGCCCTTACATTGTCCTGCTGCAGTAACACATTAGCAGGGAGAAGAACCCATTCTTTCTTTACATGTTGCCATGCCTCAATGCATTAAAGGGGCCCTGCAACACTTTTTGAGCATGCTCAGAAAACGCTGCCGATCGGTAGTCCAGGCTCTCGAGAACACGCGAGCCAAATATTATAGCGCAGCACGCGGCGTGGAATTCACAATAAATTCTCAAAGTCAGCCAGAAATTGCTTTCTCTTCTCTCGACAAATGACGTTGCGAACCCAAAAATCACTCGTCACCGACGAGAGATTTTTTCGTATCAGCCATTGGCTGATTTGAGCATGGCGCGCTCGGTAGTTACAGAGGCCGCCGCGAGAGGCCGCGACTTGTCCACGCGTGTGCGCGCGATTGCAATGAAAATTCGCGTATTCGAACAAAAAAAAGAAAGAGAAAAAGCGCTCAAGATCACGAGGCGCGCGTGACGTATTTTCTTTCCCCGTGCCATCCCTCCCTGCTTAGCTTCCAGCGCTTTCGACTGGACGAGAGAAGAGAGAATGCAATTGCAGCGTGCGAGAAATCTTTGTAACTCCACTCGTACTGGACGGATTCCAAAAATTTTTGCGGCAATGAATTCGTGAGACAATAAGCTCCTTTAGTGAATCCATTCCATGGCTACTTGGAAAAGTGTTGCAGGGCCCCTTTAAGAAAAGGTTGCTGGTTTCTCGAGTGGTGTAATTAAGTAGGTCACTTACTGGAAATTGTTTTGACGCAGTGGACATGAAATACTGATTATGATGAGTAATCCAATGAGCAGAGGCAAGAGGCCGTGACGCATTCATTTGTAAATTTTCATGCCAGCTGCTCTCAGGATTTTTTAGATTTCAGTAATGACACTCCTCAGGGCTATTGAATTGTTTACCCGGAAAAATGGAGGGAAAACATGATCATTTTACTTTTTTTAAACTTTTCTCGCACAAGATGTAGCCCAAATACACGATGGTACTGTGGCATCCAAATGTTGAAGTCGCCTCCTCACATGAAGTTCAATGAAAAAACTTGGACTTTGTCTGGATCGCTGTAAGTTCTCAATTGAAGAAATGCAAGTTTGAACAAGCAGTGTATCAATCTATAAAGGCTTTGTTTCTGCGTAATGTCCCTGTGCTGTGCTTTGTGGCTGCATTGCAGACAACTTCATGTGCAGGTATCAATCTGCACTTCACATATGTTGTCTCTGCGCTAAGGAAACTAGAAACACAAATGTAGACATAAATCATGATTTAGTACTATACTCTTTTTTGGCAGTGGGTTTTTTTTTCCTCTTTTTTTTTTCCCCCCCCCCCCAGGATTTCAGGCTGTGCATATATAACCGGGGACTTGCAGCTACGCTACAAGCTTTGTCATGCCATAGCACAGGAGAGAGAAGTCTCATAGAGGAAGCACGATTGCTTCTTTTGTTTGACCTATACAGTAGGACTGGAACACTGTAGCTATTCCGTTTTTTTTCCCTCTATTTCGCACGTTTTCAGAAGCCCGAGTAGCGCTCTGCCTACATTAGTGATAAAAAAAAAATTGAACTGAGTGAAAGAAATTGCTACTTTATACTTTGGCACATTTCTTTTTTTTTAAAGGGCTCTTAGCATTGGTGTCTTGTATAAAGGAAGTGCACGTTTGACCTTGATTTTACAAGCTAATTTGTTGCGCACTGCACCTTTACTTATTATTTGCCTTCACAATTGTGCTAGAAAACTCCCCTTAAATCGTGGAGCTAGGCCTGGCGAAACAACTTTTCCTTGAATTGGGACATGGCCATATGAAACTAATCTTTATTAAACAATTTTTTAGGTTCTTGTCAACTACACAGCACGACAGTCTTGAAATAAGGATGCATGCACACAAGAAAGCACTCAGCCCCCACAAAACCACCTGCACAGCTCCACGTTTGGTACCTGATTTCAGCTGACCATAAATGGTTCTGCTTTCAAAATTAAGCCATAGAAGAACCAGTAGTGCGGCAGGTTTAATCCCGTTATTCATTAACACAGAATGAGATATACTGTATGAACAATACAACAGACAAGACACACACTAGAAACAAATTTCTGCTTTAAAAAGTGTGTACATGAACTACTCAATCAGCTTAGTGTAATTTTGTTCAACTAATGCAACTAAAGCGGTGATGTTCGGATCATTGCCTTGCGCACAAATAATCTCGGGCGCAAAATGTAAAGATGCACAGTTCTTTAAGGATACATGGTTCTTCGTGTTATGTTATAGGGTGCACTCCAATAATTTTTATAGTTGAAATGTACAGAATTATTACATGCAGTTCAAATGTACTCGTGCTTATAAGATAAATCCAATGAATGTGAGATGAGATTGTTAGCTGGTCTGTAGGTGTCTATAATGCATGTTGCAAGATATTGAGGGTTTTATTAAAGACCGCTGAACTTGTGACAGTATTTCTGTTTATGTACTTAACAAAATCAATGATAACGTGCGTAACGCTACGGTAAGTCAAAGGTTGATGTTCTAAGAACTTGACACTAGCCCCCGTATTCAGAAACGCTCCTTGACTTGACTTGCCAACGCCTTCAATGCAGCACAAACGCGTTTCAAACGCGCTGCCTTGAGGCGGTGGAAAGTGAAGTTCAAGTCAAGGAGCGTTTCTGAATATGGGGGTAGGATGTGGCTGTGAATGTTTGTAGTTCTCAAAAAGCAAGCAAATATTTAAGCTCGTAACGCATGTTCTCTACGCTTGGACTTTCATTGAAGCATGCAAACAGCTGCAAGATTCTGATAGCACAATACTTTTTACAGCGATGAAAGTAAGCATTACTTTCATCTTATGTGGCATGCTGTACAGTGGAACCCTTTTATGTGATTATCGTGTCTGAAGTTTCGGCTTGAAGAAGCTGCACATTTGTGCAGCAACACCTTCTCTTTTTTGAATGAGAACAGCCTCTTTTTGTCCACAGTTGTACTTGCAAGTGTAGAGCACATTATTGGTGAAGTGTATGATTGTATCTGTGTTTACGAGTGCAGGAGTGACTTGCGTGTGGCTTTATGTCTACTGTGTGAAGAATGCTTGTTGAACAAGCTTGTTCACAAATCGCAGTGCTGTTTTGCTCATCTCGCTTTGTATTAAACTCGCTTCAAAAACCACATTGTGTGCTCCGATTACTTCCCCCCACATGTCGTAGGCAGCGTACGTACACAAGGAGTACAGAACTATTTACACCCCAGACAGCATGATGCTTCCAAGATATAAGAAAATGCAGATTATTTCTGGAGTCCAGAAATGCAGCCTGGACTTTCAAATGCACTACATGTACCAGCAATGAGACGAACATAGTGTGGGATTTTTCTAAATGCTGCAACCTAGAACTGAGCAGATATGAATCATCCAACACTTTCATGGAACTGACGCTCCCTAAGCCTCAGACCTTAGCTGCAGAGTCAGCTCACATCAGTTAAAACTCCTTAAAGTTATAAATTTTTCATCAGGTTACGCTGAGTTCAAGCTTGTCTGAAGCTGTCCAGCACTAGAATAATTCTAATGGCATGAGGGCCACGATCTGGTTCATTGCCCTACACTTACCCGTTAAGTTTCTAAGCTATAGTGTTAACTTAACCAATGCCTATATGCACACGCAGTCTTGGACAAATTAAATGTGAACTAGAAACTGCAAGGCACGTGACCTTTTTCAAGTAATAACTCCAATACATTTTCAGACCACTCTTTAATCTAATCATCAAATAGCACTTTAAGTGTGCAAGTTGAAGCCACGCTGGCATTATACAAACTGGCAAAAGAGTAAATAAAATGCATCATAGTACGCCCTAGCTTGTTCATATCTCAGTTGGCCCCAACTGTACAATATTTCATTGTGCAAGCAGTAAATGGACCAACGGAAAAATAAAATTCAGGGCAATAGTGGGGGGCAACTTATTCATACTAAAGTTCAAATAAAATTCAGGGCAATAGTGGGGGCAACTTATTCATACTAAAGTTCAGAATGAGAGAGAAATTGCACCTTATGGGTGGGAGCAAGTGAAGGCAGGTAGATTACTTTACGTGAGAGGCAGTTTAAGCATTAAGGAAACAGAAGAAAAGAATATTGCATTCCACTCTTGCAAGACAAAGCTCAAGCGTCTTTGAAGTTTTCCTCTTTATACTCCCCAATAAAAAGTGCTATACTGAATGCCCTTCTTGCGTTTATTTAAAGTACGGATTCCATTGAGCACTTACAAAAAACAAAATGTTTCAGAACGTTTTCGGAAAAATAATTTGGGAGGCTCGGGGTAAAAACGGGATCTACACACCTAGTCTAGGAGTGCAGTTTACTTAATAATACAATGAATGGCATTGCTCATTGACATATTTCAAAGGCACAATTCACCCATGCGTTAAGCATCCATCCGTCAAAGCAAAAAATTTGCTGTCTCCGAAAGGGCAGAGTGAAGAAGCTTTCATAACCCCAGTGTATCTTTCCAATGTTAAACCATGCCACTCAAGCGTTTGCTCAAAAATTAGATTTCATTTCTTTAATTGCTTGAATTTGAACACATTCGAGTACAACGCATTGTGATGGTCATACGCACCAGCAGCACTAATCTTCCATGGCCATTTTGAGTCCTTTCCCCGCCATAAGTGAAATTTAAGACTTACAGTATCTGACATAATCCTACCCACATCCATGCTTATGCATCCAAGCTTTGGAATTTTTTTTTCACGGTAGCATATTTTGCAATGTGTTCATAAAATTCAATAGGTGCAGTCCTTTGGCGAAAGTATACAACCTATGTTAAGTGCATACACCTGGCTGACCGCTTACTGTTTCACGGAACTTTCTGTAGCACGTCATATTTCCAACGCCCTGTGAACACGAAAACAGTTCTCATACTTTTCATTCATAGACAAGTTTGGATTGTCGTGTGTTCCACAGGATGTGAACATATGTGATGAAAGCGTGAGTAGCCCATCTACTTTTGCAAAAAGCTGTTACAGACAGCCCATCACAAAGCAGTATATAAGGGCCAGCTGGATGTTGCTAGCTTTCACTCTTACTGTGAAAACGCATGCATATGTTGTCTCGCTGAATTGAACAATGGCATCAAAATTGGCAACCTATGCACCTAATTGATAAACGCTGCACCTTAAAACCACAATGGGCAGCAAAGTCAATGAACTGCAGCTCTTACGTCTTAGCACTTGAACGCAACCTATTCAAATGGCGTGGTCTCCCATTCAAAGCCATAGCTCTCTAGTGGCTTTTTGAACATGGCACAGCAGATAAATTCTTCTGGGTCATGCATATGTGCACTTTGGTTTGAAGCGCAATGCTGTGTTGATGTGTTGCTTGGCCTGTGCAAGACAAGAGAGTGTGAAATGTTCTTGAATTTGGTTTCAGTAACAGTAACATCAAAGTAATGAAAGCTATACTAATGAAATACCGGGTGTCTCAAGATAAAGCTTTATAGTTTTGTTCAAAATTCAGCACAGGGAGATATGTGAAAACCACCTTTGCGGATAAGTTATGTATACCAGGGACAGAAAGTGAGACAGTAATTATTGCTGTCAGCTGCCCAATTAACTTAGAATTGAATAATTAACTTTTCAATGACTACATGTTTGCATTGAACAGTTGCGCGCCGTCATGTTTCTACAGAGTTTCACTCGGAAGAATTTTTCTAGCATGTCCTTGCGCCAAGATATCCGGCTGCAAAGATTAATTGAGATTCGGATGAGATTCGGACTCCCTGTTCCACGTCAGTTGCGTGCGGAGTTTAATCTGACAACGGGTAGAAGGCAGAGGAAAAGATGATGACGGTTACGCTTTACTACCGGCTGGGAACAGCAAGGAATGGATTGCTAGTTACATCAGGGAGGAACATTGAACAGATCCTCACCGCCTTGCCTGTGTAAACATGCTAACTGCAATTAAACTATGCAACTGGATAACTTGGGGAGCACTAACATGCCAGAGGAATTCTTCCAAGTGGAACTGCGTTGAAACTCGACTGCCTCCAACTTTGCAATACAAATCTGCCCGCTTACCGCTGTCCTTAAAAAGTTAATCATTCAATCTTAGTTAATTGGGCAGCTGACAGCGATAACTATTGTCTCACTTTGTGTTTCCCCTGGATACATAACTTACCTGCGAAAGTGGTTTTCACATACCTCCCAGTGTTGAATTTTAAGAAAACCATAAAGCTCAATTTTGAACGCTTGGCAGTATGGCAAGCACTCCAACGCATGGCCCTCACTTTTCTGGCATTCTGTAATCCATAAATTTCAGCAATGTAGTATCAACGCACTAGTAGAAAGATGATGTCACCACCAAGCAAAAGTACTACGCAGCAAAGATTGACAATTGCACGGTATGTAACACTCCACAAGACATGGTATTTCACAAACAAAGTGAGCGACTTATCGCAACAAGGGTGGATGAGCAGTTATACTGGTAACGGTGCATTGCGCTGCCAACGAAAGACACGCTTGCTGTAACAGCCACGGAGTTGCACCAGTGAAATGGAATGCTGAGCATGACATATGACGCAACACAATTTTTTTTTATCGATTTATTGATCAAGGTACACATTCTGATGAGCCTACTTTGCATGCATAAACTATACACGTGGTACAGGTGATGCACCAATTTGGTTATTTCTCAGTTAACTACCAATGATTGGAATTGTTGGTCATAACTTCTACACAGTGTGGACGTTTCAAGCACTTTCAGCACTTGTCCCTCTGAAAAGGAGCATCGTGTTCAACCAAATTTCATGAGCCAATCTACGAAAAGCATAGAATATTGTGGTCACTGCTTGTCTGCGGCTTATCCAGACACGGTTTACCCAGAGATTGTTCAGTGGGTCAAACTCACCGCTTTCCATGCAGAGTCTGCACTGTCAGAGCACGCAAATAGGCTGTAAAGATTTTGATGTATTGTTCTTTAGTAGGGTGCATATTTTACATATTTTGAGACATTAAGACCACTCAGACACAGACCTAAATCGCATTGAAATGTGTGGCTTAAGTCTAAAGGAACTAAACCCTTCCAGGTCTGTGGTCTTCGGTTGGCTTTAAGAATGTTAATTGAGCAAGGGGCTATATTCTGGTATCACTTCCTTTTTAAACTGTTACCTGATGTACTGCAGACATGCTACAAATAATGCATGCACCAATGACCACATGATATCTGCAGACGAGCGCACAAGAAGAGATATACCATAGATGGAAAAAAAAGAGAGAGGGACGAAGGGGTCGTAATTCTCAGCTTTCAATGAGCAGAGATCAGCTGCAGTAGTGAAATCAAATGTTGACAAAAATTTTTGCACAGGCAAACTTTCCATTTTATGTTAGTTTCACTATGTTACCACTTTAAAAAAGAATGCACTGATGCAGTGGGCAGCTTAAATGATATCCTACTATGATAGGCCACCTGCTACACTGAGACATTAGTGTTGTATGTTACCGAATGCACAAATGAAATAATTAACGAAGGTGATCAATACATACTGCAGCCATACATGAGAAATAATTAATAATAATTATTATTGGGGTTTAACGTCCCAATATACGTGAGCACTAACCATAAGCAGACACATCGTGGCTTAGCCAATATTTTCATAACTTTAAAAGTTACTCTTGAAGAGGTCCACTTTTTCAAGATAACCGGCATACTCCACAAATACTGTTCTCGCCATGCTAAGGCAGAGAGGTATTGGACAAAATTCTATGGTGCAATTACGAGTTACGGTAGCAATACGAACTATGAGGGTCATGACTACAGGCATGCACTTGAAAAAACTCGCATAATCGCACCGATGCCAGCGAATGTGGAAAGAAAAAAGAATAAACACTCATATTCGGACATACACACAAGGGTCACTACAGCTTGAGTAGGCATGAAAAGCACACCGTACTTCATAGGAACTTTTTTTATATCCGATAGGTACCCAACCGTCCACTTGCTGGACTGTTTCTCCCTCTTCACGCTAAAGCACAACTTCCCTGAGGTAGGCAGGCATGGCTACCTAAGAGCCTGTCTCCGCGAATGCCGCAGCTGCGGAATCTCTGCAAGCGATTAACATTTCAGTGGTTGCATTCATATCTTGTTCTTTTTTTTTTTTCCTTAAATGGCTATGTGCCACAAGAAATGTAAGGCTACACATTGTAACGATTGACAAATGCATACACAAAACCAGAGAGGCATGTTTCCTTGCTACTGTTATAAAAATAGGAGGTAGACAAGTTAGACCAGTGAAGATTTGGCTTCCTATTTCTTATCTGCAACATTTGTAATGTTATTTGCAGCTTACACGCACCACCCAAACAGGCCTTGACAACGTAGCAACCTAGGGTCACTGTAATTCATGACCAATTTTTGTGAGCAAGCAACTAATTTCCTGCAAGCGCACAGTAAGATCATATTTTCAATATTAGATAGATAAAAGCATTATGAAGCAGCAAATCAGCTACAAACAGCCTATATGGAACTGGCTTCATTGTAGTAGAATGAAACAGGCTGATCCAGTACCTCTCTGAAACAACAGTTTCTGCCATTCTAAGTAATCCCTATCGGCATGCAGAGAAGTACTTCGTTTCTCAACATTGCACGGTGCCTGCCAAATTCTTGTGAAGAAACTTTGGACGCAAGCAACACTGAGACATTCAGAGTGCAAATGACTCCGCAGCTTCAGCAATCGCACCTTCCACCTGCTTGCAATTATTCTCTAGGAAACGAGAATCGGACAGGGTAGTAAATATGCAAAATGCGACACAAAGCATCTTTATCTCTACATATGACACTTAAAAAGTAAAGAACACTTGACAAAAGACAGCCATGCAGAGAAAGAAAAGACATAACAAAACAATCTACTAAATGGCAAATAAGTTTGGCACTACAAACTATATCCCTAGAGCGTCAAAAGGGACACGTTTATCGGAACTTTCATGAGGTAGAGCTGTATCTTTGGTCAGTATTCTTAACCTTGTTGCCATAAATTTGGCACACACACAGACACATATGACGGTACAGTTAGCACACATAGACACAAGTCACATGACTAGTAAACACGTACAGACACTAAGAACAAGTGGCAGGATAGGATGCACATATCTCTTCTATGCGAAAGGAACATTCACACAAACGCGGACACCCGTAAAGATGGTGGAATGTAAACACCACTTCCTTAAAACGCTCACAAACATTCAGACACGCCAGTGTCTGCAAAGCACCCAAGAATGTTACAGCAGATGTGATAAGCCATTGTGCCAATACACCAGGGCTCATTAAAGAAAAAGGTTGTTCTGCTTTTCAAAGATATATACCTCTAATTAGCCTTTCGAAGTTCTTAACTTAAAGCAGTCAGGGAGTCGCAGTTTCTAATTTGTGGCAGGCAAAACGCACTGCATCCTTCTTGCCAGATTAAGATGTTGTCTGGCTACAATCTAGTGATCGCATTTAATGTCCAGTAAAGCAGAAAATGGGCTGGTAAAAGATTATGCTACATATCCACGGAAAGGGACAGTGAAAAACACATATGAACAGCTCATAATGTTATACTAATGCCGGCAAAGTTACTCGCGACTCCTACTAGATTAATCTGCTAACCTTATGAAGGGCTTAAAAAATTTTTATAGCAGGCATTTTCTCACAGATCTCTTTTGACCAGAAAATTCCTTGCAACTTTCATGAGCGAAGCAACTGAAAATAAAATGCTAGCCCTGCCCTGCCTCTATGGACTTTGTTTCCAATGTGCCACTCATACTGTATTCGTAATTTTCCTGCCATGGACACAGAACAATCTTTCACAGGCCGTCCTCTTCAGTTGTACCGTTCAAACTACACATGAAAACACACGCTGGTAATTTCATGGCTGCAAGCACTGAAACTTATCAAAGCTCTTGTAACTTCTTGGGAGCACCATATCCAAAGTGAAGCATGAGCTGTGAAAGGCCACTTCCCTCAATCTAGCAGCGACAGTCATTTTTTAGAGAAGGAATACAAGCTTGTAAAACCTGTATTTTCCTTCGTGCAAGCTACAATTACTTACGGCCTGAATGTTTTCTTGTTTTTTTTATAAAGTATTGCTCATTTATTTTTTTCTCTCTCGCACACCATACTCAGGTCTGTCAATGTAACCTGAAACAGCTTAATTGTGGACTTAAAGGTGATAAAGAACAGTAGAAGCCCAAAAGCCAAACCAGAATAAAGTAGGTGCAATATTTTTTTTCTCTTACACAGTTTGTATGGCATCGCACAATACCTTACAGTGTGCAATGTTATGGTTTAATGTGCCTTCCACAGCTCAGTGAAAGGGCAATTCAAACTCACACGGACAATGACAGACGAAAGTGACAAACACTGGTTTCCACACGAAGTACCCTGAGTAATGTGGAAGTGCAATGGACTCTCACACTTCTGTAACCTGTCAGAACTTCCTGCACTGATTGGCCATTCAATAGGACTAGTGCCAATAGTCCTTCCTCTATGTTGCGAAATGAAATCGCGCTCTGAACAGAGTGCAAGATTGTATTATTGTGTAACTGAACTCTTCTCGTACCACTGCTGCTTTCGTCTTGCAGTGGAGTTCAATCATCAACACAGAGGAGCTGTTTGCATGGTCAAAATTCAATGCAATGAACCTGCATATTACCAACTGCCGGATACAACAAAACTATGTCCAAAACGTTTCTTGCCAATACTGGCACATAAATTATATACGCTTCTATGAATACTAGAAATATGGCGAATATAATTTCAGGTTGCACGCAACTTCAATGTTTATGAGTCTGTTAACAGGGCAAAGAAACGTTTAGCACACTTTCATGCCTGCAAAGTGAGTAGACAGGCATGCGACTGCTTAGAAATGCTACGCGGGCTTTGCCTTTGTGTCAAAAGCAGTAACAGTGTTGGCTCATGTTCTGATACCACGCCTCTGTGAGAACTCTGGATCAAAGCACAGGCCTTCACACACTCAAGTGAAACCAAAATTCAGAAGTGCACACTTTTTTTTTTTTTTTGCTTACTAGCTGTGTGCTGTTTGAGAGAGGTTATGCGAGCTTCATGTCATCACTTCGTCGAAACTTCAAAATTCAGTTTCAGGGTGTTCACACACACATTTCCCAGATTAAAGCCACAGAAAAAGGTAGCCCTAATTCAATCAAAGAAAATTTAAGAAGGAATTGAAGTTGTTAGCACACTACCTCTGTAAAACGTACCTGCGCTTACACGATGGTAATTTACGGTAATTGACCAGACTTGAACATTTTGGCAATGACACACTCAAACAAGTAAAATTTATATTAGATTTATATACACATATACTAAATAAAGCATTATTTGATTTACAGGTTTGAATACCACGAACATATGATGTGCAACTGGGGAGAATTTCACGCTTGTGATCTGCATCATGCCAATCCATGGTTGCAACTGTGAGAACATTGAGTGGCTTGGTAAAAGTGTTTCTCAGCAACTATATGTCAACATGTCAAATATTTAGATGTTTTTCTCGCATGTCATCGTTCTGCATGTTTATACCATACAGAGTAAAATATAATGCATTGGCTCAAATATAAGTCAACCCAGAGAAGACATTCTTTTTATCTCTAAGGGCGAGATCCTGGTTTGCCAGTATTTCCTATTATTTGAAACATATGATAGCTCATTTGGCATATTCATGAAACATCAAACGAAAACAAAATTTTAGCTTTTCATATTTGCAAAGGACTTAAAGTGCCCTGAAACCACCAAGATGTAGAAACTTGGTTGCGGTGTTCCAGTTGTGCATGAGTCTGCAACGAAAGGTGGCCACAAAAATTTTTCGAAATGGAGCCGTAATAGCAGAGTTACACAAGCGTACGATGACTGAAATGTGGCCCTCGCTCATTTTGATGCTTCCTTCATTATGCTCCATTCGTTGGCTCATCTCTCCTCCTGGCCGAGTGTTCCTCATCGCCACGCGAAGAGAATAGCCTGGAGCGCGCATACCCGCATGTGGAAAAGCGGGCTCTTTCTGCTGCTGACATGACCAGATCTTAATGGTGATGTCACGATCAACTCTGGGGATACTGAAAGGTCCAGAGAGATGCACGAGATTGTTTCTTTAAAGGGACACTAAAGGCAAATAACAATTTGCATCAGAGTGAAAGATCAATGTTTGGGAATGTCTAAAACGGCAATATTATCAACAGCAGTACTCTAGTAATATAGAAATTAAGGTAAATGTACGACACCACATGCGCTACGAGTGGGACATCTAGGAAATGATCCCAATGACGTCACAGCAACCGCCTTCATATAATCACTGTTAATCAAACCAGCTGCAGTAAAAAAAGAACCTTCCGTGCATTACAACACGTAATAAAATGCTGCTTGTCCGTTTCTGTTTTATTCATAGAAAAAAGAACCACCTGGCGTTACTATGGGGAATGGCGCAAGCGATTAAAAAAGTCTGTCTTGACTTGGTTAGACTGGATAGGTGGTGCCATCTAGCGGGGCCCAGTTGAACCCAGCCAACACAAACATCCACTGCGGCAAGCTTCAATGGCCATTGTTGCTGCTGTGGCTCCCGCTACTTTCGCTCTGCTGCTACTAGTGTCTGCGGCCGCGCAGTAAAGGTGGGCAACGTTGGGCACGGAAACAGTGACATCAGAAAGGCCGCTTCAGACGGGTGATTTGAAGTGTGCTAACACGATGCGGACCACTAAAACGTGATTTTATTTGCAAATAAGCACTTCCTTGGCACAAAAGTAGCACTACGAGGTTTCTGTACCGCTATTTCAACAATCAACGTCGACTTAATATTTGCCTT
The DNA here is from genome assembly GCA_030522465.1 of Rhipicephalus appendiculatus. Lineage (NCBI taxonomy): Eukaryota > Metazoa > Arthropoda > Arachnida > Ixodida > Ixodidae > Rhipicephalus > Rhipicephalus appendiculatus. The sequence continues at coordinate 9,910 of JALIZH010018094.1, read as the reverse complement.
TAGTGTCCCTTTAATCTTATGGCACCCCCCACAGCACATAGCACTGCCACGTTTGGCACTAATGATTGTGACGGTAGACTGAACTCTATGCAAGCGTTTACTTGAAATGTTACAAAAATATCTGAGGCAGTTAGGGGCCCTTTAAGAAAGCCAACATAAGCATATTTTAAAACGTCATTCCTTGCATAGGTCCCAATGACACTGTCGTGTTAACCATTGTTGTTCAGACTACTACCATTATTCATGCAATCAACAAAAGGTTTGTGAATAACTTAACTTTCGTAACTTGCATGGTTTATGCTCTGTCATGAAATTTAGTAATACCAAAGTGTAATGGCCAGCCAAAAGGCAAGTGCACATAATAAGGCGTTTACTGCCAAGTCAATCAATTCGAGAAATAACTGCAAGCAGACAAGATACCAGTGGTTCCAGAAAACTGGTGCAACTAACAAGCCACAAGTAAGCCACAAGCCTTTCCACGTTTTTGCCAAGACACGAAGTGTACATAGTTAATGTCAAATGTTCACTGTTGTGCAGCAGCAGTGTGCACAACCTGTACACATACAAACCATATGACTTGCAATTTGCAGTTTCGCACGAATCTGTTTTCAGTTTCAGTGGTCATCTAGACTACAGTAATCAATTATTGTGCATTACTGATGACCAATGATTATACCATAAATAAAATACTAAAGCGCTCAACTATACCATCACTACAGTTCTTTACAGATTCAATTACCATGATGTCAAAAAAATGACTATCAGCTCTTTACGAAAAGGCAGTAACGTTCCAATTTCTAAGTAACCAGTCAAGACATTACTGGGAGCCTTAGCATCACTAGCCTCACATCAGCAAAATAGTTTCCACAAGCAATATGAATACTTCGCCAATTGGTTCACATATCTTTTGAATTTTGTCAGTGATACAAAGGACTAAACAGCTTGGCTTGCCTTTCAGTTCACATTTACACTTACTTCAGTTTATTGGTGAATCAATTATAATACTAGTTCAAATAAGCTCAATGATCAACAGAGCTCCATAAATTTATAATCCATCTAATGTGTCAACACATAAAACCAGAGGTTCAACCAACACAGCAGAATTTTTGGAGTTGTCTCATAAATTTTTTGTCAGTGTATTCCCTTTTGTTAGCATCATGAAGAAGGGAGCATGTTTGTCTCTCTTTGGGTTGAATTATATTTGGGCAAATACAGTACATTCCCACTTAAACTAATTGGCAAACCATCATCAAAGAAAATAGGGCTCAGGGTGCCACTATGACATAGTAAGCACCACCGGAATTTGTGCCTAGTCAACGAGTGCCTTCTCGTTGCTGTGCAGTGCCATGTGTGCCTTGAGCGCTGCAAATTGCAGGAAGTGCTGGCCACAAGCCGAGCACGAGTACGACGGCTCGCCCATGTGCGCCTTCAGGTGGCTCTTTAGGGTAGAGAACTGCGAAAATGCCTGGCCACACACCTCGCACTTGAAGGGTTCAGGACCCAGGTGCAGCTTCATATGGTTGCGCAGGTGCGTCTGTCGCGTGAAGGTCTTTGAGCAGATGCTGCAGCGGAACGGCAGCGCAGTCTCCGGCGGCTGCGGAGACAGCTCGCCAAGGTGGATCTTGGAGTGCGCCTCAAGGTCCGCCGCCTGTGCAAAGGCCTCGCCGCACAGACGACAGGCAAAGGACGCCGCCCCCCCTTGCTCGTGAATCTTGACATGAGTCCGCAGCGTGGAGGCCTGGGCAAAGCCGAGGCCGCAGACACCGCAAGCGAAGGGACGCTCACCCGTGTGGATGCGCATGTGCGTTTTGAGCTCGTAGGGGCGTGAGAAGGACTTGGCACACAGGGCACAGCGGTGTGGCCGTTCGCCTGTGTGAATCTTCATGTGGCCCCGCAATGTCGACGCCAGGGTGAAGTCCTTACCACAGACATCGCAGGAAAAGGGGCGTTCGCCCGTGTGGGTACGCAAGTGGTTGCGCATGGCCGACGACTGGAAAAAGCCCTGGCCACAAACATCGCAGACAAAGGGCCGCTCACCAGTGTGTATTCGCAAGTGGCGCTTGAGGTCGTAAGAGCGCAGGAACTGCTTCTGACAGACGTCGCACTTGTGCGGTCGGTCTGAACTGTGCGTCTTCCGGTGGGCCCGCAAACTGTTGCTCGTGGAATAGGTCTTGCCGCAGAGCTCGCACTCGTGCGGTGGCTCTGAAGGGATGATGCCGTGTGGTAACTCCTCTGCGTACATCCGCAGCTCCTCTTCATGCTCTTTGAGGTGACACTGGACCGAGCAAGATAGTGTGAAGGGTCGGTCACATATGCGGCACAAGGAACTGTTTTCGAGCTTGTGAGTGAGCTGGTGCCTCTTCAAGGATGCCAAGTACAGGAAGTGCCTTGGGCAGAAAAGGCAGCGGTGCGGTCGTCGTTTCCGATGAAATTTTGTGTACCTTTTTGAACCTGAAATTGGGACAGCATTGACAACAGAGGACAGTGAAAATGGGAACTCGTACAGCACAAGCTCTGGAGCACCTCTTTACATGATTGAGGAATATGCAGAAAAATATTCTGCCTTTTAGCAACCAGTATACCTTCAAACAACCAAAGCTAGTAGCAACAATATCCAGTGAACTGGTTTACAGCTTAATTCTTGTGGAATGCATCTGATAACATACAAACATAAAATTCTCACTTATTTTCTGGGGTAAACTGGCTACGAAGGATAGATTAGAACGCAGAAATTCCCTGAACTCTTTCATTAGCAAAATCATGCACTTCATTCATGTTTAAGAGAACTCACCAATAGCCACTTGATGATAGGGGACACCGTGCCGCAAGTGAAACACGCTGTGAATGCTGATGCTCTCGAAAGTTGGAAAGAAGCGGCCACAAACATCACACTCGTGCTTCCTGGAAGGCAAATGAGATGTCCGGGCATGCTGGAGGACATCCGACGCAGAGAGGAAACCCTTTCCACAGTAGTAGCAGTAGTGCAGGGTCTCCAAAGACGACACAACTTCGTGCTGACAGAGCTCCAGGCGGAAGCGAAAGTCACTCTTGCACCGTTCGCAGTGAAGCGGAAGCTTCCGTGGGTGCTTCTCCGTCAGGTGACTTCGAAGAGTCTCGGGAATGGCAAAGCGCTCCCCGCACTCGAAGCAGCAGTATGGCCTGATGCCAGTGTGTATGAATAGATGCCGAAAAAGGATCGCTGCACTTGTGGTTGAGTACAAGCACAACGGACAGAGGTAACTTTCCTCCTGGTCGCCATTGAGCTCATCGATTGGAGATGGCGGGAGCATTGAGGTGCTCAAGTCTTCCATCGCACGCTAAGGTGGGCTGGAGTGCCTCAGCTTTCTCCTGGAGAAAAGGCACAATGTAAAAGGAGAAGTAAGTAACCTGTATTGTTTATGCTTTCTCATGTTATTGCAGTGGAGGCATTTTGCCTCTGCTGCAGCATTTTGTCATTTAACCTGAGATGCGTCGATTAGTAGAGCACAGCTGCACATTTCCAGGCACTTTTCAAACGAAGGAATTAATGAAAAAATAAAAGTTATTATTTATTGCGAAATAGTATCGCGCACATCTTTGATACCAAGTGGCCAATCTCAACAATTGTATCAGAAGTGGCGCTCACGCTAGAAGCACTACTCTTCAACGTTTGCACTTCGCACCTCAACGCTGAAGAGGTAACTGCAGAAGGTAGCGAATAAAAAATAAAGACCGCGCATTTGCTCTAATCTCGGCGATTGCGCTACGCAGGAAAAGCGCACTTCCGGTGGTAACACGGCAGACCATTCAAAATGGTTACCGCGCGCTAGATCACCTCCGAGAAACACGCAAGCACGCACGCAAGTCCGTATTTGTTTGCGAAACATACGTCATATACGTACAATAACGCGCGGTTCAATAGACGGCTGACACAAACGAATCGGTAACAGGTGCCGGCCAGATCGGCGCCGATCATTAAACCAATCACGGCAACCAGCGCGCATCGAATCGATGTGCAGCACCGAGACGAGAGGGGCAAATCAGCACAAAGACGACTGCGCTTACCTGACATGTACTGGAAGAAAATCCGCCAGGTTCGAGTCGGAATGGAGTTTCATTCTATCGTTCGCTTCAAGGCGACGCTGGAAATGGGCAAGAAACTTAGGATTTGAGAATGCAAAGACAAATTTTCGACGCGTTCGCTCTGACCGATAGTAAGAGCAAGAATTTCTCGAGGCACGAACGCCGCACACTTTCGTTGCCTTCGCTCGATTTCTATCTTATCTCTCGAAACTTAAAGATAAGAACAGGGTCGAATCACTGCTGAAAACAACATGACGGGAGGCCAATATCACAGAGAAAGAAATGACGCGCTAGACGCCTGAACCCCCGCTCCCGCGACGAATAAAAAAAAAAAAAACGGCCCGAGGGAGACGCAGCAGAAAGAGAAAAAGGAAAAGCGCAGCAGAAAAAGGGAAGAAAAAAAGGATGTGGGGAGGCTGACTCACAATTTTTTTCTTGCTTTCCGCGCGCTGCGACGTGGTGGCGCTGTTGCCCGCGCCCTGAAAACAATTTGCTTTTTATCTGCCATTCAAATACTGTGTTAGACAAAACATGTTCCAATTTTTTCGCCTCAGTTAGGGGACGAAAGTCAAAGCACTTCTAATTCAATCGTCAGCGCGTCTGATCGCCATGACAACTGCCCGCAGCGCTCCCTCGCGCCGCGCACGCGCGCCGCTGGGTAACGGAAATTCACTCCCGCATCGAAAACGAAACTGGCGCCTAATACAAGCGATGATAATGCGGAGAGCTGGACATTGTCCGCCCTTGGAGCTGCTCAACACCGCGCGATCATTTAATGTATTTCTCCCTTATGGCTCAATTAGGTTCACCTGTTGGTACAGTCGTGCTCCCAGCACTGCGCCATCAGCATCAGATTGTTAGGGGTCACCAAGCCAGCGTTCTTTCGTGGATGTATGCTCTACATGCGATCTGTTCACCTTTCCCCACAGTGTTCACATTTATCAGTTAAGCTAAACCAGAGCTCTCCACATTCGACGTTTGTTAAACATTAGTGCGACAGCACACAGCTCCCACAAAACTTATGAAAATGTCTCGAAACGGCTACAAACGGTTATAGACGTCTTGGTCTACGTGAAGACCTAAACAAGACTTTTTTCATTTTCTTTTTTTTTTTCAAATATAACATTTGCGCCTCAAATGTGCTTGCATACTGTTTATTAGCCGTTTTTAACAGCTACGGTACAGTCAGAGTCTATTCTGCCAAAAAAGTTCATCCCGTACGTCTATTTCAAGACTTTTTATTTTTTTATTTAATTTTATTTTTTTGACGTTTTGTCTGAAAGTGCCCGCGCACAACGAATATATATCCCATTGATTCTTTTAGCGTTTTGTTGAGAAGCGCCAAAATTCCAAAATTGCATGTCAGAAGAGCAGTGACCGTCGGTTTTAAAACATATGATACCTCCAAAATAATAGGTTTTACATCGAAACGCGAGTACACCTCGTGATATATTACTATCGAGTTGCTGAGCTAATGGTTTTTCAAACAACTTTTTTCATAATCGGGCCTTAGGTGGAGTAGCCAGGTAGCTCACATTAAAAAAAAAGCCATGAAGAAGCTTGGATACCTGAGGAGAACCTTGGCTAAATCTACGAGTAACATAAAATTGTTGGCGTACAAGACATTCATAAGACCATTGTTAGAATATGCTACTCCTGTCTGGGGTCCTTACACCCAATCAAACATAAGTGAAATCGAAAACATACAGCGAAAATCAGTAAGATTCATTTTTAATTCTTACCGCCGTCACACATCTGTTAGTGCTCTATTACAGGACGCGAACCTTGAAACTCTAGAAGTACGACGCTATCGAGCAAGACTTAAAATGCTATACTTAATTCACCGCGAACATGTCAAAGTAGACAGGGATTTGTACGTTAAACCGTGCAGCCGGCGCCCTACACGTTCATCTCATTCTTTCAAGCTAATCGAATATTCTTGCCGAACCAACTTCTTCAAACAATCGTTTTTAGGGGCGAAGCTCCTTAAGCCGTGGGTCGTGCGTCCTCGATGTATGTAGTTGTAGGTAGCCACCTCTCGTTTAGTTCTTGGAATGTCCGCTAGATGGCGGTACTTGTATATGATGAATATATAATGAAAAGCTGCGGCGCTCGCTCCATTCAGATGTATGGGCGCTGCTGCTTCTCACAATGTTCACGAGATGGCGCTGCGCTGTGACAGTACATGAATTGATCACTAGATGGCGCTGCGGCGCTCGCTCCATTCCGATGCGTAGGAGACGGCTCCGCTGCGTGCTCTAGTGTGATAGGAGACCGCTGGGTGGCGCGGCGCTCTTGGCGCGCTTCCTCTTTCGCTCGGCAGTCAGCGCGCAATGAGCGACGAAGAAGGTGAGCGACGAAGAAGGCACGGAGGCGCCGGAAACGGAGCCCGACGTTCGAGCCCACGAAGCAGAAGGTGCACGGCGACGCCGAGAAGCGGATCCAGAAACTGTGAGAGCCCGAGAAGCGGCGAGGAAACGCGCGTACAGGCAGGCAGATCCCGAGGCTGCGCGAGTGCGGGAAGCTGCTGCCAAGCGCACACACTTGTTCTCACGTCTTTCATGATGATGTAATGGGCGAATTTTCACGGAAGAGTCATGAACCTCCGGAGCTTCGCCCACTCATCATCATTCACCCCGTGGATATGCTGTGATTTTTTTTCCTCGTGCCATCCATGAATGGAACGCATTGCCTGAATATGTACTGCAGAGCCCAACCTTATCATCGTTTGTGCACGCTCTCGCTAATCTATGAACCAAGGTGTTCCCCGTACCACTTGTCGTTTTCCAGATAGCTTACCATATAAAAAGACAAGTAATGATAAAGATACCCTCATTTTTCGTTGCTGAAAAGACCGCCGTGTGAGCATGCGCTCTACTGTACATTTTTGTCATTTTTTTCTTGTCGTTTTTATTACTTGTCCTAAAGTGTCATTATTTCTCTTAGTGATCTAGTATGTATTTTCTTGCCAGTATTTTCAGCTGCAGTATCTTGTGTGTTTACTATATTTTATTGTTTCTCGTGTTTCACATGCTGTAAATACTGTTCAGCACAGATTTGATATTTGTTTGCCAGATTTGTCTCCAATTGTTTTCACAGTTTCTTCAACGTTTTCTTTTGTGCAATCCACTCCTGCCTATGGCTTGTAAAGCAAGCTGGCAGTATGAAATAAATAAATAAAATCAATAATTCAGGCACTCGAAAGGCCGTGTTTAGAAAAAAGTTTATTCTATCGTATGACGCTACGAACACATGGAAACAGCGTCTATGCTGTTTCCATGCTGCAACAAGGGCAGTAACATACACGAATGACTAAACACAATATACATGGCACGTTTTAACAAAAATATCCAAGTCCACAGGGTGTCCCTAACACATATGCTACTAAGAACCAACATACGCATACTTATCACAATATACACAATGTGCATAATGATGTGTATATATACAATATACATGACTGGGTGAACATATCAGCTAATCTGTACAACAAATCTTACGGGGCATGTAGTTTATGTGTATTTAGTAAAAGTTTATTTCATCGTAGGACGCTACGAACACATGGAAACAGTGTCTCTGCAACAAGGACATTAACATACACAAATGATCGACTAAGCACAGTATACATTAAACATTTTTACAAATTTGTCCAAGTCCACAGGGTGTCCCTTACACATGTTGCTAAGTACTAGAAAAATTTGAAGGACACTTTGTACATTCCAAAGTGTGTTCGGCGAAAGCGTGTGGCCGTTCCACTGATTATGCCATGTCTTTTTTCTTTTACACTCTCAGTGGGATAAGACACAAACCGAATGGGTGCGTGTTTTCTTCTTTGATTTTTTACCGCGAATCGCAGCGAGACGCGAGACTCATCTTCCTCCGTTCGCATGCGTTAGTATTTTCTCGCGCTTTGCGCATCGTGAAAACGCCATCCGCGTTCCAGCTCTTAAATTGACGGACCCTTTGTAATCTGGAAAGTGTATTCCGTGAATGCCTGGGTCCATTGAGACGGCGTCGGTCAGAATGATTGCAAACTCTGGGCACAGCGACGCTACGCAAGCAAAGCGCGAGCGCTATAGAGTCCGACGCGACCGGCGACCGCCTGCGCATCCCGGCGGCCACCTGGCTCCGTGCCAGAGCTCGGATGGACGGACGGACGGACGGACGGACGGATGGACATGGACGGATGGATGGACGGACGGACGAACAGATAGACAGACAGACAGACAGAGGTACGGACAGACGGACGGACGGAGGTCGGACGGACACCGGACGGACGTGAGCATGAGACATTAAAGGCTTTAGCCTTAAAGATTACACCATCTCCCGCTAAAGGGAACCATGTGTAGATGCGAAGCAGCGGGCGCTAACGCTTACACTGGCGGCGGCGTTGACGCTGGCGCTCATCGCAGCGTTGCACAGGAGAGAAACCTGGGGGGCGCAAAGCACGCAGTGATGGACCGGTGTTTCCTACTGGAACATCCCAATCGCTGCTAATGTGGCAATGAGAGACAGAAGACTCGGACTGGACACAGAGACCCGCAGTCCGCTTTTAGTTAACGCGCACGCTGCGAATTTTTTATCGTTCGACAACGCACAGGAGAAATCTCCCACCGGCACCACCTTGCAGGTCAAGATCCATTGCCATATATACGGGGTGGCCAGTGAACGGTTGTGCAGCGCGAGCAGTCGATTTTTTCAACCAAGAAAAAACGGAGAGGCTATACGAATACGTAAAGTCTTTTCTTCGGAACCGTACTGCGAAGGTTAAAGTGGGAGACCATGAAACGGACTGGCTACAGCTCGGAGATAAAGGCACTCCGCAAGGTTCCGTTCTTCCTCCGGTACTCTTTAACATATGCATGATAGGTCTCTCCAGAGCTTTGAATGAGATAGAGAATATTGAACACACCGTTTATGCTGACGATCTCACCATCTGGTGCTCGCACGGAAGCGAAGGGCAAATACAGGATGCAGTAGATCAAGCAGTCAGGACGGTGGAGGAATACCTAAAGCCCACTGGGTTAAGATGCTCCTCACACAAGTCGGAGCTACTATTATACCGGAAAGAAAAAGGGGGAAGACCAAAAGGTTGGCAACCACTCTCCGAATGCAAGATCAAATTATGCACCGCCAATGGGGACGAAATCCCCAGAGTGGAAGAGATTAGAGTACTGGGATATTTTGTCGACACTAAAGGACGGAACAACACAGCACTTCAGAAGATCATCCTCAAAACAGAGAACGCGTATAGAATAATCAAAAGACTCGCAGGCAAACATAGAGGGATGAAAGAAGACAACCTCCTCCGACTTGTCAACTGCTTCGTCCTCAGCCATATCATATATTCGGCGGCAATGTATAACTGGTCGCAAAACCAAACACAAAAGTTGGACGCAGCTATCAGGAAAGTGGTCAAGAAAGCACTTGGCCTAGCTATGCGCACTAGTACAAGCAGTCTATTAGACCTAGGTATTCACAATACACTAAATGAAATAGCGGAAGCACAAAGAACGTCACAACTAATGCGACTTTCCTCAACTAAAACAGGCAGGGACATTCTTGATAAAATTAAGATCAATCCCACAATAGCAACTGAAAGCTACGTTGAATTACAGCAAAATATTACAAATAATATCGTTGTTTCTCCGCTACCTAGAAACATGCACCCTATATATAATTGGGGAAGGAGGGCGGCTCGCGCTAAAGCATTGATCCAGAAACTCGACAGAGCAGGGAAGGGTGCCTGCTTTGTGGACGCTGCAGAGTACAGGGGCCGCCCCAGCTACTCTGCAGTCGTGGTAAATCACAAAGGGGACTGCACAAACACTGCATCAATTAATACTAA